>PVIR01030461.1:0-20265 GCA_004026965.1 Petromus typicus | reverse complement strand
AAACATAACCCAAGAAATGGTAAATTGGTAGTTGTTGCTCTGACCCCTCCAACCTCATAAGCCAGAACTATGATCAAATGCCCAGACTTAAAATTAACCATGGATATATTAACACCTTTCAAGCATCACCTTTTGGAAGTGAAAGAGTTACCGAGGAGTTAGGTGGCAGAGAGATAGAGGAGGGAGAGAGTAGCAATAAGATTAAAGGATGCAATGAAATAGACAAATGAAGACTAGTAGAGTGGGCACAGAGTAGAAAAAAGGGAGAGATGAAGGAAAAAAAAGAAGAGGAAAAGGGAGGAAAGAAAATGAAAAGCAGCAACAAGAATAACAAAAACACAGAACTAAATAAAACACACAAACAGAGATAAAAACAGAATAGGGTAAGATTGAGCCCGCTGGTAGCAAACTGTTGGAGGCAAGGAACCACTGATTCCTATATGGGCTGAGACACACAGTTTGAAGTTTATAGGTCACAGGGCAAAAGAGCTGTGAAGTTGCAGGCTTTCCCCTGATGTGAGTCCAGTGTCCTGTAGGTGGCGCTGGACCCAGAGACTCACCAAAGCCAAGGTTTGTGGGTCTCAGAGCAGGGGCCACCCCCTTCAGTATGGTGGGAAGGGGGGGTCCCAGTTGGAGTCTAGAGTTGGAGCGTCCCAGAGCTGGAGGTCTTGGGGTCGCCAGTTCGCTGTGGTAGGGATGATCTTGGTTGATCCTGCAGAAGCTCAGAGACCTCTTCTCCTGGCAGCGTGTATTCTCGTTCCCAGTGGGCACTGGGCAGGCCTTCCTCATGCAGGGCCTTTGTCCTCTCCCATGAGTCCAGATCTGGGAGTGTTCCGCCCTTTACTGCAGTTGCAGGAGGTCTGGCACACAGTTCTGCTCCTCTTGTGCTGGGCCGCCTGTGTGAGATCCAGCAGGGTGTGCTGGCCCTCACCCTTCTGGGAGAGGGAAGAAGGGACAGGCCACTCCCTAGGTCGCTCTTCTTTCAAAGGCCTTAATTGATATTTGCTTCTGATCTCTTCGAACTAGGTTTCTCTGCTGTCCTTCCTTTTTTTCCCCACAACTGCTGTTTTCAGATTTAAGAACAATTTATATGGAGGCAGTGGTCTCCAGCTTTTACCATTCCACCATCTTCCCAGAATTCCAGACATTTAATTTTTGCACTGGTGAAACACTCACGCTCTGATGTACCTGAAGTTCTCACTGTGTGGGTCCGCAGCTCCTCATAGATCCCCCATATTTATCGCTGACGCTCTTGCAGGGAGAGCTGTGGAGTGCTGCCTGGAAAGATCCCTCAAAGAAGGCCAGGCTTTCACTCGGTGGGCTGCTGACATCTCAGAGCTCAGTCCACCTAGGAGTCACCCGCCCTGAACCAAGGCACTGGCCTCACACACACTTGCTCTCCTTCACCCTGGACCGCGATGCTACATTCAGAGTCACCCAGAGAAGCCCCACCCGGGAAGGGGAAACTGAGGAGGCAGGGAGTACAAAGAGCTTGGCCTCTGCAGCATACTTGGAACCATTTGTCTCAACTTCAGGGTACCCCCTAAGGATTTGTTGTGTTTATTATAGCAAGTATATTATTACCTAAATCCTGGACTTTTTTTTTTTGTGTGTGAAAAATATATCCCAACTATTTTGGAAAAAACCAAGATTACATTTCAATGTTCCTACCGCAAATTTTTAAAAGGATTTTTTTCAAAACTAACTTGACAATATGACACTCAAATATAGCAAGCTTAAATTCTACATTTATGTTAAAAACAGTGTTTCCTACTAGATTTTTCCTCAATATTTTTTGAAACTTCGTTTCACTTTTATTCTAGCAGGTATTCTCTTCAGTTTTATTAACACTTTTTTTAAACTAGATTTTCCCTAAAACTTATCTTGCAAATATGATTTTCATAACAAGTTTAGATCTATTGCTTTTCAGTGCAATTTGAATGAAAATGCTGTTTACAAGTTATCTCAGAGGGGTTATAGTATGAAACAGCCATTTCAATGGGCCAGGGATGTAATTCAGTGGTGTTGCACCTGCCTGGCAAATGCAAGGTCCTGTGTTTGAGTCCCAGTACCACAAAACAAAAACAAAAAACAAAAAAGCTTTCAACAGGAAAACATTTAAGAATGTTATGATAATAAACATCTTTTCAGGGTAGCTAGAAAACAATCTTTTCTCACTATGAGACATTATTTTTCTTTCCAATGCATGCCTTTGATAAGGATTTATAATAATATTATGTTTAGTAATAAAATTAGCTCAACATGCTTGGTGTGTACTGATTGATGCCTAACATAACTCACAACATCACACCTGCCAAAATGCTTTATGTCCTTTGCAAAATTATTACCGTCTCTCAATCTTGGTCTCAGGCTCACTCTTTCCTGCTCACATCCTTAAAAACATCCTCTGCTCTAGAGAAGTGATTTGGTCACAGCAACCTCTTCATTAAGTTCTCCACGGGCTTCACCTCATCAGGAGAGCGGGTTTTAGACTGTTCTGCAGGGCTCTTAGGTTCCACGGAGGAGCTTGGGGGCTGCTTCTGAGATGCAGACAAGTCCATGGCAGTTAACTTCATTGGGATGAAAACAATGTCTCAATCCAGCTCAGCCGGAACAACTGCGACGGTGTTGCACCTGCCTCATTTCAGAGTTTCCTATACATTTTCTTTTATAAAAAGGATTTCAGCAATTTTTATGAAAAATCCCTTCTTTTTATGAGCCATGAATATTTCCCAGTTTGAATTGTTAAATGTACTCCAGAACAATGGTCATGGCCCTTTTTTTCATTTCAGCAACAATAACCATAACAAATAATCAAGTGTAATTCTTACATGCTTATTAGGAAAAATCCAGCATCTTTCTTTTAGGCTGCTCCTGGTATTTTTTTTAAATTTTTAAATCTTTATTGGTACATTACATATACACATCATGATTGCACTCCATCATGGGGATTTGTGCCAGTATAAGACACAACTTAATTCTCATTTTTTCCCATAGCCCTACCCACCCTACCCCCCCCATAACATAAAATTTATTTCCTCACTTTTTTGTTACAATCTCAACATTTCCCCCCTTCTTCCTATTTTAAATTGAGCATTTTCTATTTCACAATATATAACATACAATTCTAGGACTCGTTTGCACCTTTATTTTCTCATACCAGAGAAAAGATGTGATATGTACCTATCTGTGCCCTATTTATTTCACTTATGAGGATATCCTCAAGGTATGTCCATTTAAGTAGAAATGATTCAAACTTATCATTTTTTATGGCAGAGTATTTTATTAACAGTAGGTTCATGTAAGAATTGATGTTGGGGAACCCCAGAGTCTGATATTGTCATTATTTCTTGCTGCCACATGGTGTCACTGTGCACAACTGGCCATAAGGGTCTCTGGTGCAGATCTGACCATGCCTAGGTGAATCTCTGGAGGGGAGTGTGCAGTAGTTAGCAGTCCATTGACTGCCATTCTTAGTTAGGCTTACACGCGGGTTACTAGGGAAGGGACACAGCTCTTGATGCTACTGTGTTCTTTGTGGCCCATATGAAGTCACTGCCACAATTCCAGAAGACCCCTGAGAACTATTAAGGAACTGATTCTGGGTTTGGCTCTTGCAAAACAACTGCCTGTATAGCTCTGTCCATGAAATTACTAGAGATTTGGCTTTCAGGTTTCCAACACTTGGACCCTAGATGGTCTTACTGCATTGACTTTTTGGGGGGGAGGTTGTGAGGACTATTTATACCCTGTACCTTAGTGGTAGCTCCACTGATCACCTCCAGGGACTGTAACACCTTCCCTGAAAACCCCGCCTTCCACAGTGAGTGCCACTTCAGGTGTTATTAAGGTGCATATTTGGCAGCTCTTCAGAAGAACAGACTGGCTTTTCTTTTGTTTTGAGACAGGCTCTCGCGTTGCACCAGGGATAGAAGTTGGGACCTTGCCCTCCCGCCTCTGCCTCCCCAGTGCTGGGCAGACTGGCTTTTCATCCTCTCCTAATTATTCAATTATCAAGTATTGGTCTTTAGCAGAATATCCTCCAAATGATTGCAGTCATTTCCTTTGAAAAGTTATTGCTTTGTGAGAGGGAAAGAATGCAAGATGATAATTATTTTGCATTTTGATAAATACAAAAAGAGGAAAATGACATAGAAGAACAGATGTTGGAGAAGTTATTGGGACAAATTTGATGGATTTTATATGTCATAGAACACATTTGGATTTTATTCTGTGAGCAATAAAAAAATCAAGAGAAGCCTTTAGACATCAGAGATCAGGACAGATTTGATATTAGAAAGCTAACTCCAGATGCTGTGTGGAGGGAGAACTGTGCTAGGGTCACAGACATGGGAAGAGGCTACCTTAGTGAATGGGTGATCACTGGATTTCAGACAAGGAATGCAGTCTTAAACAATTCTGAGTGTGAGCCTGGAGGGGAGTAATAGATTCCAAAGATCTTCTGAATTGGAACTGCCTGAGAGCCTAGGAGTTGATATAAAAACAGTATTTCTGAAGAAGAGAACCTTTTTTTTTTTGAGACAGGCTCTCACTTTGTAGTTTAGGCTGGCCCTGAGCTCACTATGTAGTCCAGGTGAGCTTCCAACTCAGCAATCCTCCTGCTTCTGCCTCCCAAATGCTGAGATTATAGGTGTGAGCCACCACCCCTGGCACTGTGGTATGTGGTTACCTGGGATCGAACTAAGGACCTTGTGCTTGCAAGGCAGGTACCAGAACCACTGAGCTAAATCCCCGGCCCAGAAGAAAACTTTCTAAGGAGAGGAGGTCAGTTCTGTTTAAGCACATAGGACTGGAATAGTGATTGCTATGCCCATATGGTAACTTGGGCTGGCTAGAAAGGTCAGGCAGTGGTCACACCAAATATCACTATACAAAAGACCACAGGGATGGTTATAAGCAATCAACAACCTGGATAACTCATGTCACATAATGGATAAATTCTTTGATACATACAACCAATCAAGGCTGGATCATGAAGAAATAGAACATGGAGACTGAGTAAATTGACTCATTATTAGAAAGTCTCTCATCAAAGAAAAGTCTAGGATCTGATGGCTTCACTGCTGAATTCCATCAGACATTTAAAGAAGAACTAACACCAACCCTAGGTAAACTCCTCCAAAAATGGAAAAGGTGACATGACTTCCAAATTATTTTATGAATCCAGCTCTTCCCTGTTACTAAAGCCTGAAGAAAATGTTATAACAAAGAAAAACTATAATTCAATTTGACAAATTTAAATGCCACAGTTCACAACAAAATTCTAACAAACCAAAGTCAATAACATATTAAAAGGATCATTCTCCACGAGCAAGTGGAAATCAACACAGTGATGCAAAGATAGCTCAACATATGCTAGTCATTATCTCACACATCACATTAACAAAATGAGGGAGAAAAACTGGATTACCATCTCACTAGATGCAGAAAAGGCAGTTGATGAAATCCAACATCTTTTTATGTAAAGGATACTGAAGAAATTAGGTATAGAGAGACAAGATCTCAACACTATATGGTCACATGTGGCAGTCCCACAGATAATATAGAGTAACTGGTGAAAAATTGAAACCCTTTACCTTAAGTTCTAGAATAAGACAAAAATACCCACTCTCATCATTTTTATTCAATATAGAAATAGGAGCCATTACCAGAGTATTTGGGCAAGAGAAATAGATAGAAAGCATCCAAATAAGAAAATAAGAGGAGATGTTGTCACTGTTTGTGGGCAGCATTATGTTTAAGATTCAAGAAAAAATAAAGCTGTCAGAACAAACAAATCCAGCAAAGTTGTAAGTCAGTCATTTGTTTTTCTGAAACAGTGTTTTGTCTGTTCTGTCACTCAGGCTGGCCTTTCACTTATAATCCTCCTGTTTCAGCCTCCCAAGAGCTGGGATTATAAGAAGCTGACTGTACCAATGTGCCTGGGATCAATCAGTAGATTTTCTATGTGAACAATGAGCATGCAAAAAGTCATGAGAACAATAATTTATAATAGTTATAAATGAATAATAAAATTTAGGAATAAATTTAAGATGCTTAAAAATCTAAATGTTGAAACATATAAAATGTTAGTGAAAGAAATCAAGGAAGACCAATGGGGCTAGGGATTTAGCTCAGTAGTTCTAGCACCTGCCTGATAGTACAAGGACCTGAGTTCAATCCCCAATACACACACACACACACACACAAAAAAAAAAAAAAAAAAAAAAAAAAAGACAAATGGAAGTATTCATGATTGAAGAATCTTGTCAAACACAAAGTGATCTACAGAGGCAGTGGAATTCCCATCTGAATTTCAATATTTTTATAGAAATAGAAAAATACTAAAACTCATATGGAATGCCCCCAAAACCAACCAACCAAACAAACAGAACAAAAAACAAAATGAAACAAAAAACCAAACAAACAAACTAGCTCTAAATAATCAATGCAATAATACAAAAAGTACAAAGCTGTCAACACTATCTGATTTCAAATAATACTACAAAACATAGCAATTAAACAGCTTAATTCTGACTTTAGAACAGATTTATTGACCAAAGGAACAGAGTTACAAATATGAATCTATATTTTTGACAAAGTTGTCAAATATAAACATTGTGAAAAATGATGTTATATTTAATGAATAATCCTAAGACAATTGTATATTCACATGTTAGGGAATAAAACTGGACATTTACCTCATTCTAAAAAAATCAATGTTAAATGGATTACTTATGATATGACCATCTGAATACTGCTTAACAGCATGAGGAATGAATACAGGGAGAGAGCACCATGATATTGGTGTGGAGAGTGATTGTTTTGGCTATGATCTCCAGAAGCAGAAAACAAAAACAAATGCATACATGTAGCATTATATTAAACTGAAATGTTTTTGCATAGTAAAGGAAACAATCAATAAACAGACAATCTACAGAACAGGAGACAATATCTGCAAACTATACATTTGATAAAGTTTAAATATCCATAATACATACAGAACTCAAACACTCTATAAAAATTAGACAAATAATTCAGTGAAAAAGTAATCAAAGGGCCCAAATAGATATTTTTCAAAAGACATATAAATGAGTAAAAGAATATGAGAAAATGCCCAACATAACTAATCATTAAGGAAATAAAAATTAAACTGCAGTAAAATGAGAAGAATTAACAAGGATATGGAGAAAAGGGAATCCTTATACTCTGTTTATGAAAATATAAGTCATTACAGTCATTAGAGAAAATAGAATTTCTTCAAAAACCCAAAAATAGAATTGTTGTATGATACAGAAATCCACTTCTGAGTATTTACCTGGTGATTGTTCTAAGGATCACTAAATAATGTGAGCTCTAGAGGCTGCCTTTTAGATTTTATATTAAAATTTGTGGAAAGAGTTCATGACTGTTATGTTCCTATCTGTCACGTTGTCTTAACTGGTAGGGAGGCAGAATTCTAAGATAGCTCCTAATGACCCTGGCCTTGTAACTCTCCCTTCTCTGCCAGTCAGTGGAACCTGTATTCATGCCAGGGAACTGTCACTTCCTGCATTATGTTACAGGATATATAGCCATGACAAAGAAGTTTTACAGATATAATTAACCCCTTAATTGATCATTTAAACCATAACAAAATGTGTGAGTAATTTGGTAGATCTGACCTGATCTGTTGAGTCTTTTATATTCAGGTTTTCTGGAAGTCAGAGAGAAAAGAAGCAGCAAAGATGTCTTTTTACTGGCCTCAAAGAAATACACTTCCATGGTGTGGTGAAGTCCACATGTAACAGGCAACCCCAGCAGGGAGGACTTTAGTCTTGCACTCACAAGACTGCCAATGACCAGTGAGCTCAGGAGAGGGGCCTCAGATGGGACGTCAGTGCCTGCTGACACCATGGTGCAGCCTTGTGAGGTGCTGAGTGGAAGATCGAGGGAAGCTATGCTTGGGCTCTGTGCTCAGACACAAGGAAACCCTGAGATGAGACTGTAAATAGCTAGTGACTTATGCTGCTATGTTTGGCACTAGTACCAAATAAATACTAATAGCAGAGAAAAAGGGACATTATTTTCTTTCAAACATTGTAAATTAAACATAGTGTGGTCTGCCCAGTGAATGTGAATTCTGTACCAACAGTCTTTTTTTTTTTTGAGATAGGGTCTCACTTTGTAGTTCAGGCTGGCCCCGAGCTCAGCCTCAAACTCACCTCACAGCAATCCTCCTTCCTCTGCCTCCCGAGTGCTGGGATTACAGGCGTGAGCCACCACGCCTGGCACTGTGGTAGTGGTACTGATTGCCACTGGGCGTGAGTCTCCACACCCAGTATTGTATGTGGTTTCTGGGGATCAAACCTGGGTCCTTGCACTTGCAAGACAGGTGCTGGAACCAGTGAGCTAAATCCCTGGCCCTGTACCAACAGCCTTTATTTGGGGTAAAGATACTTGCTGGGGAACAGTAAGCCTTTCCAGAAGGTACCTAGAAACATATAGTTTTAAAAGCATGCCTTTTCATATGCTCAACATCCATACTGTTCTTTCCTGTGATTTATGGCTGGAATAGATTCCTGCAGTTTAGTAAGACACATGTGCCTTTCTTTCCTATCTTTGTGTGTTTGTGTGTATATGTGTGTCTGCTTTTCAATCCATTTCTCAAAAGAAAGGCCTATTTTCAGACATCTGCTATCTTACCACTGTGCATTGTCTAGGGGCATGAACATCTATGATAGAATGAAAACTATTGGTATTGCTGATATTTCCACTCATCACAATCTTTATACCTGCTTGGGCTGCATGCCTTTCTCTGTCTTTTACATGATTCTGTGGGGTGGAAAGTATGACACCGGAAATGGAGTATTTCAGCTTCTGCAGCACCACTCTGAAATCAAGTATATTGCAAAATGAAGGAGCAGAAGTGACAGAAATTTTCTTGTGTCTCTTGCTTGTGGTCCATGAATGTATCCCCTCCCAGGGAGAGGCACAGAGAGGAAAGTACGAGAGCATACCTCATGTTTTCTTTCCTTAAGGATCCAGTCATAGAGCCCTGATTTGGGACATGGCTGGGCTCAAGGTAGAAAGAAAAAAAATCAGTTGTAAAATGTTAGTGGTTGCTTCTGACCATTATGCTTGGAAAGATCATGTAGCAAAGCCTTGTTTTGTTTTGTTAGCAACCCCTCAGAAAGGATTTGTTCAGAACTTTCTATGTTAGAAGTAAGAAGTGAGATAGGTGATCATCACAGGGACATGTGTAAATACTTTGATCTGAATTGAAAATAAAGCCACTTCTTTTCCTGACAGAGAACAAATCTGATTGCCTAAAGATTTGATGATGAGCATTAGCTTTGGGAGGAGTATCTCCATAAAATGTACGAGCTAAGTGTACATTTATGAAATTTAGGTGAGTGTATTTGATGATCAGATAAAATACCCAAAATATTATTTTGACAAAGGAGTATTATAGATTATAATGTTTTGATTTGTCAAATTCTTTTCATGTTGGGTTACACAAAATCCTTCCATGTAGGATAAACAGGCATAATTTAATATTAGTGAGCTATGGTAAAGTTTTGGGGTTTTTTTGGTGTGGTACTTGGGATTGAACTCAGACCCTTGTGCTTCCAAGGTATTTGTGGTACCACTTGAGCTAAATCCTTGGCACTGGTAAAGCTTTTTAAAAAAATACTTATGAGAAATTAAGTGAATGTGTCTAATGCGTAGAAAACTAATAACTTCACAAATGCATACTTTCTAATTCTTTGTTTTTGACAGATTTAAAGGAGACTGTAATTGAGTTGGCAGCTAATAAACCAAAATAGTTTTTGATGGTAGATTGTAATATTAGGTTTTGAACAACCTCTCCATTCTAATTTACTTGTGAATGTGAGCAAATTTTAGCTTACATTTATAAGAATGAAAAAAATTACACTTAATTCTGAGCCTTTTAGCAATATATAATATTCATTCATAGTTATATAGTTATATAAACTATCTGCAAAAGACCAATTCATATCATTTCCCATAACATTTTACTTTTTTATCTTTGATAATCAATTATCAAAATAATTATAATATTTATATTCTATGTTGGCTATAATTGTGGCAGAGGGAGAAGAGAGACACAGTGACTGCGTGTAGTACACTTAAAGCTTAGACTCAGAAATAGAGCCATGATTTTCATCAGATTTTATGAAACAATGTCAGCTATGTGTTGAGGCCCGCAGCAATAGGGCAGGAAGCAAAATCACCCACTAGAAGGATGAGAAATTATTTGGAAAGAAAAATAAAATCTATCACCTTAGTCTACAGAATTAAAGACTTATTTATAATGGGGCAAAAAATTGATGATCCTACACTAAAGGGCATTGGAGTAAAATAAAGTTATACAACAATATGAAAATTGAAGACTTTGGACACAATTTAAAGTGATATTAAGAAAATAAGGTTTCATATTTTTTGAAAAACTGACTGACTCCTTCCAGATTATTTCATTGAAATGCTTTATGGAGCAGAGTTTTAAGACTGCTGCCACAAATGAATCAGGTTGAATCAATATACAATTCTTTATCAAAACTGTGAAATCTGATCTTTAAATTGATAGGTCTGTTTCATTTTTCTTTCTAGGAAGGATGGTGCTACTTCACAATTTACCTTTATGAAATGACTGATTCAAGGTTGGGAGGGAGATGATGAGATACCAAACTCTGTTTTAAATCTTTAAGTTTCACAGTGTAACAACTGTAGAAACCTTCTGTATTTCAAAGATGGAAATTTCAAGGGTCATCTCTTTGGGTGCCGGGCTGAAACATAAGTTCAATATTCAGAGTTGTCTGTCACTTGTTATAATGTGGAATCTCACCCCTCAGAACTGTGTGGGGAGTTCTTGCCAAGTGAAGATTTCATATACAGTTTCCAGAATTATTATGTGCTCAACATGTTTAAACATTTTTCCCCTTTGTGCTTCATCTGGAATATTAGAAAGGTTATTATCACTTGGGGAGAAAAGATGATCATAGTCTTATTCTTTTTTACTGTCAACGAACTTTATCCATAGCCATTATAGAATATAGTTACTAAATATAAATACTGAATATAAATGAGCCATTCCCACTGCAAAACTACATGCAAAATGCTTGGAATTCTGCCAGATATACAGAAAATACACATTAAATAATAAATCCAACAGATTAATGAGGGGATAGTTAAGCAGCTGAGAGTCAGAAGAATGAAATAAATCTTTTCTTTAAGAAATAAGAGTTCAGGATATCCATTGTTTTTAAAATCACCCATCATGATGTTTTAACGTAGACACATTGTAGAATGGGTAAACTAAGCTGATTTATATCTGCATTATCTCACATAATTTTTGTTATAGTTTTCAGAACATTTAAAATCTCCTGTCTTGTAATTTTTCAAGAGCATAATATATTTTTATTAATTAAAGTCATCGTGCTGTACAATAAATTTCCCATAAGCCTTATTTTTAGAAATCAAAATTTAAAAAATGATATGTAGAGCAATGAGCTCATTGGTACAGAGTTCAAAAAGCTGATTTATTCAGAGGGATCAAACTAGAAGAGATATGTGGGCAACAACATTCTGAAAATTATGTTTGTGATTCTTCTGTAAAAGTCACCCTGTTGTTTTTCTTTTTTTCTGTTGAACTGGGTATCATTCTCAGTATTTTGCATTTTATCTTGGAGATTTTGCACAAGAAACTAGAATCAGGAACCTTTAGCTCTGATCTCAAATGTCCCTCAAAAGGCTCATGTGTCTTAAGGCCATTGAGTTCTGGGGGCATTATAGCTGATCTGCTTTTAGGAGGTAGGAAGGAAACCTTCTCCAGCATTGGTGGGAATGTAGACTGGTGCAATCACCGTGGATATTGGTGTGGAGATTCCTCAAAATCTAGGATTAGAGGTCCCATTTGACCCTGCTATTTCCCTTCTAGGTATATACATGAAACAATTAGAGAATCATACCACAGCGATATATGTGCACTCATGTTTATCACAGCTCAGTTTGGATAGCTACATTTTGGAAACAGCCTACATTTTGGAAATAGCTACATTTTTGGAAACCCATCAATGGGAGTCTGGATAAACAAGATATAGTTTTTTAAAAATGGAGTATTACTCTGCATAAAAAATGATAAATTTGAGTGACTTATACTCAAATGGATGTACCTTGAGCACATCCTCATAAGTGAAATAAATAGGACACAGATGTGTAAATACCATATCTTCTCTGGTATAAAAAGCTGAAAGTGTAAATGAATGTGAAAATATATGATAGGTAATGTGAAATAGGAAGAAAAATGTTCAAAAGGAAAAGAGAAAGTGTGTGTATGGGGATGTAAAGAAGGGAAAGAAAAATTTGATGGTAAAGAAAAGGAAACAATGATTATATATATAGGGGGTGGGGATTGTAGGGAGACTAGGGGAATGAGAAAAAATGAGAATCAAGATGCGTCATGTATAGGTGCAAATTTCCAATTTTGAATATGATCATAATATATATATATAATATACCAATAAAATCAATTTTATAAAATACCCAGAAGAAACCAGAGCCTCCACACTGAGCCATGTCCTCACTGATTTTTTGTTTTGTTTTTTAGAGACAAGGTCATGATAAATTGTTCAGGTTAGGCTTGAACTAGCTATCCTCCTGTCTAAGTCTCCTAGAGTGTTGGCATTATAGGCATGTGTCATCATGGTTGGTGACTTTAAAAAATAATTAAACTGTGGTACTTTATTAATGACATATGATCAAATTTCCATTTTAGAAAGATTGTCCCTATACTTAAAAATAATAAGTACAATATTGAGATCTCTCCTAAGACATTCCTGGGTTTTTGAATAGGGCTAGTTGTCCTATTTAACCCATTGGTCAGTAAAGGCTAGTTGGATGTAACTTTTCATCTAAATGAAACCTTGGAGAATTTTAACTACTTGTGTTTTCAAGATTAGTGGATTGAGGTCAGGACTTGTTGGTGTGGTTCTAAATACTAATTGTTCCCTTTCCCCTGATCTGAAAGGTGGTCAACTGAGTCAATGCAAAGTTAATGATTCCTTCCCTGAACAGCCAGTTCAAATGCAGTTAGTCTTTGTCTTAAAATGCTAACATAGCACCATTAAAAAGAAATGGTATAGACTTAATAAATTGAAAGAGAATATCTAATTTCTAATGAAATCTCTGACAACCATCATCAGCACTTTCCCAGTTTAAGCTTACTGTTGAGTTGTCTTCCAGTGACCTCAGTAGGAAAGCAATGGAAAGAAACAATGTTTAGTTAGACTGAAGCGACATGACCCTGGCACTTTTCATTAAGTCAGTGCAGTCAACCAAACCAGTTTGGTATCTTAAAGATAAAGCAACTCTTTGATTAACTGAATTTTTCACTTTTTAAATTGGTGGTTTTCTTGACACACGATTATCTAACCAAAAACAAACAAACAAAAAACAAAATGCAAAACAAAACAACTGCAAACCCCCTCCCCCCAAATCTGCTAATGTTTTCTTGAAAATCATGGGAAGTATTTGTGACATCATTAGCTAAGCCAAATGGGGAACCTGGGTGTGGGGGTGGGGAAATGCAAAACTAGCTTTGGCTCCTGTAGACTGCATTTCCAGCTCCCTCCACTCTCCTGTGCTCAGCTCTGGGGACCCATGAGTGTCTTAAGGAAACACCTGTTTAGCATCACATTTCCAAGAGCTACCTGACTTGCAGTCATGGCCAAAGGTAAACTACAGGTTGAGCAGCTTTATCCCTAAAATATGAACTAAAAACTTCTCCAAAATTCAAATCTTTTGATACTGACATAATGCCACAATTAAAAATTTTATATGTGATTTCACATGATGTATCACAAGCCAAATACAGGTCCATTAAAATATTGTATAAAATTCTCTCAGGCTGTATATAATATGTGTATAAAACATAAATGAATTTCTGGCTTAGGCTTGAGTCTCATCCTACAGCTATCTCATTATATATCTGCAAATATTCTATATTCTTAACAACTCTGAAATCTTAAATACTTTTCCTTTCAAGGGTGTGAAATAAAGAATATTCAACCAATAATAAGGATAACAGGCTGTCTGTATCTCAGACCTATTTGAATTCTAATGAGTGATTGGAAGGAACAACACATTTAATGTAGTGGTATGGCTCCTGAACTTGATGTGTTGTAAGATTCTAGGGAAGATGGCTGCTCCTCTTCCTCTGTGGAAGATGCCCAAAGTCATGTTTGTTACCAGATGTGAAGCAAAATTTTGTTGGATGCTCCTATTTGTAAGCCAAATTATGTGTAAAAAAAAAAGTATTAGGGAGCCAAGTCATTACTTTAATTGTATTTAAAACAGATAGTGAGTAAAATTTTGAAGTGTAGAGAATTCCTATATCTCACCTTAGACACAACTGTTTATCCTTGCTAAAATGAAGGATGCTCCATGCAGTAAACACGGTTGAAACAAAAATCATAATTAACACTCAATACTGAGGATAGTTGTCTAATTCTTCCCCTAGATTTCTATTTTTACTCCTTGAGAGACAATGAAGATAAGATTTGAAAAACTGTGGTCTCTAGATGAGGAGGTTCAAAAAGGAAGGAATAGAGACATTCAACCATAAATATGTATCTAGTACTATTACATGTAAACACTGAGCCAGGTACTTGGATGACCAAACAGGAAATGTCCTTGTCCTCATAACACTTGACAGGATAGTGAGGGAGCTCGTAAGTAACCAATTAAATGTGTACATGTTATGTGGTAGTATGTATATTGTGTATTTGTACATATAAAGTAAGCTGTAATATGAAGGAAAATAAAAGATGCTAAGAGAATTACATGAGGAGGCCTTTTTAGTTTGACTCCTAGGGAGACATTAACTCAATATTAAGGTCACACACTGTGGAACACCTATTTATAGAATATTTGTGAAGATTAACTCAATTAATATATGCAAATGACTATAATGGAGCTAGACTATACCTCTAGCTCTTTTTCCTGGGGGACCTGGGCCTGTACTGAAGAAATGGTGCAGGAAAATTAGGAGGTATGCCATGAAGATAGCTAGGGCATAAGATCTACGAGAAGGGAAGTTTCTTTGGTGGGAAAATGTCATTTTATTTGAGAAACTAGGAAGAGGCAGTCTGGGGATACTAGACGCCAAAGGTACCAGAGCATCAACATGAGGCTGCTCAAAGACCAGGAAAGTCAGATTTTGTTGAGATTTGAGGAACATTAAAAAATTTTAGATTTTAAATGCAGTAGAAAGTCATAGACCCATTTTAATTAATGAATTATTAATTTATATATTTTTTGAGACAGGATCTCATTATGTAGCCCTGTGTTGTGTGAACTTGAAGTGATCTTCTTGCCTCAGCCTACTAAGCTTTAAGATTACAAGCATGCACTACTATATCCAGCTTCTTAGATTTATTTTAAAACAGAGAATGCCATGATATAATAGATATTTAAAAGAGAACACTCTGGATAGTTGGTGGATAATGGATGGGAGATTAAGTGTGGGGAAAACACTCAGGGTGTTGCTATATTAGTTAGAGTTCCCTAGAAAATATGCGTTTGTGTTATATATGCATATGTTTGTGCATACATGTGTAAAATACACATAGAATGTATGCATGTGTACATATATACACAATGGTCTTCATATATATAAACACACATAAACATATATGCACACGTGCACACACACACATAGATAAAACTATTTGCTTTCTTATTGCTGAAGCATAAGATCTAACACAATTTCAAGGAGTATACAATTTCAGTTCACTAATGGCTGGCTCTGGGACAGAGGCATCGTGTTTGAAGAGTGTGAAAGACCAGAGCTGTTCAGTTCATGGTAGCCGGGAAGCAGGGCAGAGAAACTGTGCCAGAGTGTACGGGGAGGGCGAGTGACCAGACGTAGGCTCCAAAACCATGTCGCTATGACAATGCAGACACTCCTAAAGGTGAACTTCACCAGTCCCAGAGTAGATTTCAAAGACAACTGGTCTGAAACTCCTCAATCACCAGAGCCCACTCCTTTAAACTTCCTATCCAAGCATGGCTCCTTAAATCATACTTAATCTCCAAATACAGACAATGGCAAATTTGTAATTCTGCCCAACACAACTATTGGAGGTCAAATTGGAAACACAATATTTCCTTCCTTAAAATCTCAACAGTTTCAATGTTTTTCAAAGTCCAAGTCCAACTCTCTTTTGAGACTCAAGACAAATTCTTAGATATGAAACCCTGTAAAAATAAAATAAAGCAAGTTACATAATCCCATGAAACTGGCAAGAAATGAATGCTTCCATCTGCAAACAGAGAAATAGGGTCATAGAAAAGAAGCAGATTGAAGTGAGACTGGAACTACAGGGGAAATACTAAGTACTGCATAGCTCCATACCTGTTGCCAAGGACACTTGGCAGTAAGTGTGTGCTCCAAAGGGCTATGGCTTCGCTAGTTCAGTTCACCCTTAATCCCTCTTGGGATGATTTCATTTGTAGCTTTGAGTTTTTCGCTGTGGGATTTTTCCATGTTGGGGGCCTCTAGCATTCTAGGGTTTACGCTTCACCTCTTGCTTCATTCCCACAGCTTACTGTACTGATCTTTTAGGGCCTCCTTGCCTGGCCTTACTGGCTTTCTATTGACATCTGGGTGGAAGCCTCCCCGAACCCAAGATCTTCATTTATATGCCAATGAACCAGCATCATGTGGGCAGTGCCAAGTTCTGCTGTCACTAGGAGCAGTTGCCCAGATTCCAGGGTCTGCAGTCGTGTCTAAGTGCCTGGGTGGCTGAGGACCAGGCCCTTCTTGAGCAGGAGTCATAGGGATTCTCTTCTCAAAAGAAAGGTGGACATTTTTACATCCTGGCTCCTGAAGTGTGGGGGGATGTGGGTGGGTCTTGGTGATCCCTGAGGTATTAAAGCATCTTTCTTCTCCCTCTTATACAAATAGTTGGTTCCTTTTGACAGTAATGGTCAATGAAATAAATCATAGTTACAAGCTCAAATATTATATAATTTCTCTTATATTAGATGCTTGAAATATAATTAAAGAGGAAAACAAAAGACAGATAATATGAAACAGGGAAATACATCTTTTTCAAAAAGGAAGGGAATCAAGGGATGGAGTGAAGATGGAGGAAGTGAAAGCATAGGGATAAAAAAAGAATTAAGATATGTTATGTACATGTGCCAATGCTCCATGCTGAGTGTAATCATTATGTACTGCAAATATGTACTGATAAAAATATAAATTAAAATTGGTTTCTTTTTAATGGCACTAGTCTGTGTCATAACCACATATCCTTTGGCCCCAAATCAAAATTTAAGTTATTCAAAATTTTATGCTGTGTCTTTTGCTTCCAATTCTCACTATTAATCTAGCTAATAGCAGCCAGTAATACCCATTTTAGGCTGTCTTGAAGTTCCCTCCTAGAGATGAACTAGTCCACTCCCCTCAATAGCAATCACCTGCAAAATCTCAGGACATGGGCAAAAGGCCAGGAAATCCAGGATTGGTCAACAGGTCTTGTTATGGATATGATTGACCTATGAAGGTGGTAGTGACAGACCCTTCAAACTAGATGAATTCATGAGTGAAGAAGCTTGTGAGAAACATGAAAAATTTACTGGGGAGTGAAAATTTTCTGCCGCACAGCACCTCACACAACTTCTAGTCCAACTACAAATTCAGTTCTTGTTCCTGGGGGAATACTCCTAAGCCCCTCCTTTACTCTCTGCCTTTTTATCTGCATTCTGGTCATCTGAGGTCTGGCCAAAGTCTTCATCAAACTCACCTTGTTTAGCCTGCATTCTAATATTTCCATATGCTTCCCATTACCCAGTTCAAAGGCTTCAAATTAATTATTATTATTATTATTATTTTTTTTTTAGGTTTTTTGAGACAGGGTCTCACTTTGTAGTTCAGGCTGGCCCTGAGCTCAGCCTCAAACTCACATCACAGCAATCCTCCTGCCTCTGCCTCCTGAGTGCTGGGATTACAGGCATGAGCCACCACACCTGGCACTGTGGTGTGTGGTACTGATGCTGCTGGGCGTGAGTCTCCACACCCAGTAGTGTAGGTGGTTACCGAGGATCAAAGCTGGGTCCTGTGCTTGCAAGACAGGCACTGGAACCACTGAGCTAAATCCCTGGCCCAAAGGCTTCTAAACCCTGTGACATAGTATGGTCACAGCAATACCCGATTTATCTTCCTTCCTTCCTTCCTTCCTTCCTTCCTTCCTTTCTTTCTTTCTAAAGAAGTTGAATGTTTTGTTTCTTATTATGACGCAAAGCTTTCACTTCATTATATAAAAGCAGCCCCAGCAAATGCACTGTATTATAAAGTTAAGAAAGTAATGTTCTCTATCTGACTCTGTACAGCTCACATACGCTTTCCTCCACTTCTAGTTATTAATAAGGTGAAGATCAATTACGAATTTTTTTTTTTTGAGACAGGGTCTTGCTTTGTAGTTCAGGCTGGCCCTAGGCTCAGCCTCAAACTCACATCACAGCAATCCTCCTACCTCTGCCTCCCGAGTGCGGGGGTTACCACTGAGCCAAATCCCCGGCCCGATGTAATTTTTATAATTAGTTTTTAACCATGAATAATTTTATGAATTCTGAATATCAGAACCTCAGATTAGTCTAAAAATCACAAAGTATGTAAAAATATGCACACTGTGTTTATCTGAAATCATTAGGAAGTTAAGGAGTGTTATTTTCCAGGAGCAGATTGAGAGTAGCTTCTTTTCCATTACAAGTTTATTGCTAAAAGTTTTTTTTTCTCAAGTCTTCTGCCTATTACTAATTAAGAGAGTTATGCTACAGTAAGTCTTCTCACAGGAGCTTATTTAAGGTGCTGCTTCACCCCTCCACAGATTTTACATGTTTTTCTCATAGGTTTCTTCAGTCATAAGTTCATCTTGTTCTGAAGGGTCCATCACTGTCATGTTTATCAGCAGCCACCTTCCTAACAAGATTTGTTGGCAAACCCTTGAGTTTCCACAAGTTCCCCATTAATTTTAGTTATTTCCCCTGATGGAGGAGAACTAAGCTCACTGGCACCTTTTACACTTTGCAAACCACCAAACTCATCTTGCTTTTTTATTTTTGTCTCATACTCTTTTCTTAAAAATGAATTTTATTGGTACATTTTATATGTACATTATGATCACATTCAACATTGAGAATCTGTACCTACCTATACATGGAACATCTTTTTTTTTTTCTATAAATTTTAATAGTCTTGTTTTTTAAAATTCAAATCTTTATTGGTACATTATATATACACATCATGGTCATATTCAATATTGAGAATTTGTACCAGGATATGATATGATATGATATGGCTTCATTCCCATCTTTTTCCATTCCCCTACCCACTCTACAACCCTTTGCCCCTATATAGATAAGCTTTGTTTCTTTTTTTTATTACCATCACATTATTTTTCCCCTCATTACTTACTCCTACAAGCCATTTCCTTTTAAATAATTTCTATTGCACATATCTATATTCTAGAACTCATTTACACCTTCATTTTTTCATACCAAAGATATGATATTTACACATCTGTGACCTATTTATTTCACTTATGAAGATGTCCTCAAGGTACATCCATTTGAGTATGAATGTCTCAGTCTTATCATTTTTTTATGACAGAGTAATACTTAATTCTATAAAAGAACCACATCTTCTTTATCCAGTCTCCAGTTGATGGACATTTTGGTTGTTTCCAAGTTTTAGCAATCGTAAACTGAGCTTCTATAAACATGGGTTCACCTATGCCATTGTGGTAAAAACTGCATGGTACTGGCAAAGTAACAGACCTGAGGATCAGTGAAGTAGATTACAAAATCCAGAAATAATGCTAGATACACTGAGTCACCTCATCTTTGACAAGGGTGACAAAACCCTCAATGGAGGAAAGATAGCCTCTTAAGCAAATGGTGCTGGAAAAACTGGGCTTTAACTTGCCAAAGGCTAAAGTTAGATCTATCTCTTTCACCATGTACTGAGCTAAAATCAAAGTGGATAAGAGACCTAAATATTGAAACAAACACACTAAACCTGCTGCAAAACAGGTTAGGTAAAACTCTTGAAGACACTGGCTTAGGGAAAGACTTCATGTACATGACACATCCTGATTCTCATTTTTTCCCTCTTCCCTTCCCTCCCTGGCACCCCACCCCCTATATATATAAGCTTTGTTTCATTTTTATTTACCATCAGATTTTGTCTTTCCCTTC
>PVIR01030460.1:0-20208 GCA_004026965.1 Petromus typicus | reverse complement strand
CTCAGTAATGAGAAAAAAGTAACTAGGACATGTATGTTGTATAAGACACTAAGTTTGTGGTAATTTGTTATAAGAACGATAAGAAACTAGTATATTATAGAAGTCTCTGAATGTAGGAAGATAATACAGCTTAATATAGTTTTAGAGTTTGTATTTATAAGGAGGAACTGTTGGGTATAAGTAGGTGTTGCTGAGATATTAGGAAAGTTATTCTAAAAAATTTAGGGGAAAGACTGATATGATTTTATGGCCAGCACTAAAAAAGAATAAAGCAAAGTTTGGACAATTTGACACTCCTGCAGAGAAAACAATACCATATAATTGCATAAGTGACTGTCCTTTAGGATCAATTTTTACAGGTACAGGTATGTATGTGTATGCTTAAATGCTTTCATTGGTAACCAAGAATGTAGATTTAAGATTATATATGACTTTGAGGAAGGGGCTAGAAGTCACACATTGTCAAATATGGTGAAGAAGGCAGATGAGGGCACAGTAATGTTTTTACAAGCCTTCGTTTCCATTGGATGGCACTCAGCAGCAGCATTTATTGTGCTTTAATCACATTTCATACAGACACACATGAAAAAACAGTTCCAGAACTGCTTTAGAATGTGACAAGAATAATGGTATATGTATGTTCAAAGTGAAGGTAATTTTGAGAGGGATTAATGGGAATGTGTCTTTAACTATAATAAAGTTTTAAAAAAACTTTAAGCATTTACCATATATTTTGACTACATCTCATATTTCTTGAAGATATGAAAATATGACAGTTAAATGGTACTGGAAAAACTGAGTTTCAACTTGCCAAAGACTAAAGCTAGATCTACCTCTTTCACCTGTACTAAACCAAAATCAAAGTGGATTAGAGTCCTAAATATTAAAATAGAAACATTAAACCTGCTTGAAGATAGGTTAGGTAGAAATCTTGGAGGCATTAGCATGGGGAAAGACTTAATGGACAAAAAAACCTCAGAAGCAAAGAAACTAGCAGAAGGAATCAACAATTGGGATCTCATCTTAATAAAAAGCTTCTGCACAGGAAGAGAAATCACCAACAGAGTGAAAAAGACAACCTACAAGTTGGGAAAAAATCCGCAGACAAAGAACTACTATCTAGAAAATGTATAGAACTTAATAAAAAATCAGCTTCTGCAAATTTAAAGACCCATTTCAAAAATGGACATCTGAAATGAACAGACACTTGTCAGATAAAGAAGTAAAGGCAGAAAAAAAATATGAAGAACTGTTCAACATCACTGGTCACTCGAGAGATGCAGATGAAAACAATATTGGGATTCCATCTTACTGCAGAAAGAATGGCTGCTATCAGGAAATCAGCCAACAAAAATACTAGCAGCGCTGTGGGGATAAAGGAATCCTTCTCCACTGTTGGTGGGAATGTAGAGTGGTGAAACCACTGTAGAGATTCTTCAAAAACAAAAACAAAAACAAAAACCCACAAGGATTTAGAGGTCCAACTTGACCCTGTTATTTGCCTGCTATGTATATACACAAAAGAATTAAAAGCTTTATATCACAGTGACATATGTGCACCCACATTTACAGAAGCTCAGTTTGTAATAGATAAATCTTGGAAACAACCCAAATGCTCATCAACTGGAGACTGGATAAAGAAGGTGTGGTTTAAAAAAATAAAATGGAATATTATTAATCTATAAAAAACGATAACTTCAAGTCATATACTCAAATGACATACCTTGTAGACCTACTCATAAATGAAATAAATAGGACACAGATGTGTAAATACCATAATACCATATTGTTTCTCTAATATGGGAAAATGAAGGTGTAAATGAATTCTAAGAGGTAGAGTAGGTATTATGAAATTGGAAGAAAATGTTCAAAGGGAAAAGGGAAAGTGGGAGTTGGAAAGAAAAAATTTGATGGTTAAAAAAGGAAACAGCTTATATATATAGGGAGTGGGGTTGTAGGGAGGGGAGGGAAATGGAAAAAATGAGAATCAAGATGTGTCACATACTGGTACAAATTATTGATGTTGAACATGACCATAATGTATGTATAAAATGTTCAAATAAAATCAACTAAAAGAAAGACTATGATCTTGAGATGCATACATTAACATAAAATGTCTTGCTTATCCTTTTTATATCAGAGTGGTGTTCTACTGTATATAAATAGCTCATTTCTTTGCCTATTGATCTCTTGATAGACATATGGCCTGTTTCCAAGATTTGGGTATTACAACTTATGCTGCTATAAACATGGGTATGCATGTATTACTGTGGTATGATTTTTTAAAAACTCTTTTGGGAAGATACCTAGGAGAGGACTAGCTGGATCAAATGGAATCCTAATTTTAATTTTTGATTTCCTTAATGGTTGCACCAGATTACATGTTCACCAAGAGTAGAGAAAGTTTCCTTTTCCCCCACAGCCTCACCAGCATTTGTTATTGTTGATTTCTTCATAGCAACCATTCTTTCTCGAGTGAGATGAAATCTCAGTATTGTTTTAATCTCCATCCTTCAAATAATCAGTGATGTTGACACTATAATGTTGTGAAATAAGTCAGACACACAATAATAAATTAAACATCACATGATATCTCTTATATGAGAAACTTAAACTGGAAATAATTAAAGAGGAAATATAATATAGATGATAAGAAATAGAGAAGTAGACTTTGTAGAGATGTGACGGGGATCCAGGAATAGGGGAAGACAAGAGAGTTAAAAAGGGGCAGGAAAAGTAAAAAGAATCAAGATGTGATATGTTGGAATGAGAAAAGACCTTGAATAGCAAAAGAAAATCTGCGCAACAGAGTTAAGACAGTGAACATCACAGTACCTGACTTGAAATTATATTACAAAGCTCTGGTGATGAAAACAGCATGGTATCATTCAAAAAACAGACTTGAGGTTTCATGGAACAAAATAGAAAATGCAGAAACTACTCCAAGCAGAATCATCTACCTTATTTTTGACAAAGGGGCTAAACACCATCACTGCCAATCATTATTGTCTGAGTTATCATTTTTCTCTTCTTTCATTAGTGTGGGAACTTTTTATTTTTTATGTTCTACAGGATTCTTGGATAATACTCTAGGTAACAAAAAAGGTTTAGTCTCCTGCAGCAACAGCAACACTGTCCTTGACACTTACTGCCCAAGGGAGGTTGAGGAATAGTTTTGCTCATCTCCTGGGAAAGCTGATTGGTGGATCTGTTGTAGCTGATTTATTTTCCCCATAAAAATGGAAATATCCTGTAGGATCTAACATCTACAAAGGGACAGAGTGGTCAGAACAGCACATATTTCTATCCTGTGACAGATACAATGAGAAAAGCTCAAGACTAGTGTATAGAAAACACTTTGCTTTTGAGTCCTCAGGCAGATGGCATGAAGGTAGCAAGGCAGGACTGACATCTGAGAGCAATTTCACAAGGTTTAGGTTAAGTTTCCAAGGTAGAATAGCTTGTGATCAAAGGCCTTTGTAAACTAGTGCTTTAAAAATGAACTTTGTGAAAAATGGAGAGGCGTTTGGAAAACATTTCAGAAAATAGAATTCATACTAGAGACAAAGGGGAAAACTGAGATGGATTTCAAAGCCGCTAAGGAGAGTTTCAAAGACACACCCAAGACATGTATAACGATGTATGAATCTTCTAAATTCTTTTTTTGGGGGGAAGTTCTGGATTTTTGTGGTAAATATTCTCTCTCTTGGGACCTACTTCATTTACTTTTCTCACACATTGGTGTATTCAATTCTATGCCAACTGAGTCAATCCTTTCAGCCTATAGATGCTTAAAAATCCTTTAGAATAAGAATCTTTTAGACCTCTTGCTCAATTGGTTATTATCTCATTTTGTCTCTATTTTAACAACAAATTATTTGGTTCTAATAGCTGGATCTTTACTTCTTACAGTTGGGTTATCTATACTCAGTATCTTATGGAACTTATTTCCTTGAAGTTCATCATAACTGCATAAGAGTTCAAAATGCCTTTTCCATAGTAGTTTTATTGGGCATACTTTATGCAATAAGCTGGAGCTGTTAACAATGCACAGTTTGATGAATACTAACATATAGGTACATCCTTGGTGACATATGTGTCACGGACAACCAACTTATCACAAGTCAAATTCACTAACTTCATCTCTCTTGAAAGTTATCCCACACTTCCTTCTTATCTCCGTTATGATTCCATCTTACTTAGCCAAGCAACTGCTTATATGCTTTATGTCATTGTAGAATAATTTGTAAAAGTCTAGAATTGTAGGTAAATGGAAAATATGTATGGTTTTGGGGATCTAATTTCTTTCACTTAGTATAATTGAGATTCATTCATGCTATATTTTGTGTCAGTGGTTTGTTCTTATTATTGTCAAGGAGTGTGCTACTGTGTGGATATACCAGTTTGTTTTTCCAGTGTATAAAGATGTGATTGTCAAAACCAGGAGGAGCATATACAATCAACCAAAAGGTGCATGAAATGACAAAAATAGCAACAGATGCTGCTTTATTTAAGAATTTATTACGCAATAAATAGGAGAGTGTAAGTCAAGCATTAGGCAATTTAAACATCATTTTGGAGTCATAATAAAAAATGGTGCAAGAAATCTAGTGAGATCCATTATTTCACTTAATGAGTAATTAGTATGAGTAATTAAGGAATGCAATGGTGTATTAAGCTGATGCAGTTTATGTTAATTAAACTGGATGTGACATGCTTTTCTTTTAGGAGGGTCACCAGCAGTGTGCAAGATAGGAACTGTAGAGGTATGGATGCCAAAATAGGGAAGCCACAGTAGCATCAGGAAACAAATGAATAAAAACAAAGCAATGAGAATAGAGACAAAGGGGAAATTATGGGGTTTCAAAATTTCAAGGGAAGAAATAATAAGACATCATATTTTCCTGACTGCAACTCAATTAAAGAAATCCTTTCACATTTTTTTTGAGATTTGTCTTCAGGTGGCAGAGACTCATAACTTCCTGTAAAAATAGTAAACTAGGATATTGGAGATCTAGCTGTGTATCTTGTTCAGACACAAAGTTTCCTATGACCCCAGACAAGATATACACCTTTTTTGAGTATCTACTTTCTCTTTTGGGCAATGAACAGTCTAGAGCAAGTCAGTTCTAAGCCTCCTTCTCTTTTCAAATAGATAATAGGAATTTATTATCTTAAACTGCACCCCCAGTTGAGTTTTAGAGTGATTCAGCTGGAAATGAAAAGAATGAGTGATTTGTATAGATTAACTACCCACATAGGACCCTGGTGAAATAGTTGACTATCACTCTGTTGAAAAGTCCTCTCTGTACGCTTTGCTTTCTCTTAATAGGAAAGGAAGCTGGGTACAAAGGAATAGGCGTACAGGGTGTTAATTTGCTTCTGCTCTACTGGGTCAAATGACACTCAAGAGGTTAGGTGTTTGTAGATGAAATACAGTAAAAGTTCCGAGAAGAAGGAAGCCTAGAGTTTGGTTACTTTTGACAAGTTACAGATCAATGGAGACCTCTTATTAAGATGCCCCAGAAGAAAACACAACTTTTTAATTAATCTCCTGTGTTTCTCTGGCTCATGCCAACATCACAGATAAAAGAGAGGAGGCCTCTAGTGATTCATTATAACTCTTACCCTCATTGATTGCTCTCCGCTTTCTAAATGTTTCTTTGGGGCAGGAAGTATATTTAACAAAAGGAGTTGAATTCCTCAGGGGAACTTATTAAAATTGTTGTGATTTGAGGTGATTAATTTATGTAAATGAAGCATTGTGTCTAATGAGCCAAGTTATGCACACAGAATGTGTCCAGGAAGCAGAGAACCACGAAGTCAGGAGAAAAGTATTATTAATAAGTGAATTCTTGGAGAAAAATAAAAAGGAAAGCCTGAGAAGAATTGTTTTGATTCAGAAACACTAAATGTGAAGTAACAGAATACTAGATCTCTGGAGAATTTGTATATGTTGTTTAAAGTAGATTCCTGGAACAAAAGTAAAGTTTCTATTGGGGAGACAGCTGTGTTCAAGACTGTACTATGCTACCATTGTCCACCTGGTGGTACCACTCTCTGTCTGTAGTCAGCCAACTCTGCAGACTATCTTAAATGTGAGGCTTGTTAATCTCAAAGGCAGATCACTGTAGAATAAGTGGGAGGGAAGAATAAGATAGCATGAGATTTTAAAACTCAGTGAATATTCAAAACAAAAGCAAATATTTATAGTCAAGGAGAGCTGTGGAACAAGGGCAATTGTGTAATGCCCGCAGTCTCAACTATTCTGGAGGCTGGGGATGGAGGACTGCTTGAACTCAGAAGTCAGAGTCTAGCCTGGGAACCATGGGAAGATGCCATCTCAGAAAAAAAAGAAATAGAGGAAGAATTTGTGTGAAAAGATGAAGTTATATTTTACCTTGAGTAAAGAAAATTGAATTTGTCTTGTAAGGGATCACTAGATGCCTCTGTTTCTACCTCAGTAGGAATGTCAGAGATATTACAGAATTTTTATATAAATTATAATTAATTATAACATGCTTGCAATTTATTGATTTTTGTAACATAAATTTGCTTTATTACTATTTGCTGGAAAATTTTTATAAAGAAATAAATCTATGGGCCAGTGATGTGAATAGTTCTTTTAAGGTCAGGCAGTACATACTTGCAGAGCTACATGAGGTTTACTATATGCAGAACTAAAGAAGGTTTTTTATTTTTTTATTTTTTTTTCGGGAGACAGGGTCTCGCTTTGTAGTTCAGGCTGGCCCTGAGCTCAGGCTCAAACTCACATCACAGCAATCCTCTTGCCTCTGCCTTCCAAGTGCTGGGATTACAGGCATGAGCCACCACGCCCGGCACTGTGGTATGTGGTACTGGTTGCTGCTGAGCGTGAGTCTCCACACCCAGTATGGTATGTGGTTACTGGGGATCGAACCCAGGCCCGTGCGCTTGCAAGACAGGCACCGGAACCATTGAGCTATATCCCCGGCCCCCCATGCAGGTCTATTTCTGTGTTCAAATTCTGCTTTTGATAAGAACACCAGTCTTATTGGATCAGGACCAAACCAAATAACTCCATTTCAAATTGATTAGCCTTGTAAAAATTGCCTGTAAATAAGTCCATTCTGAGTCACTAGGTGGGTTAGAATTCTAACACAACTTTTTTGTAATTGTGAGAACACAATCCAGCCTGTGACACATCATTATTATTAAGGAGTATTTTCATGCTCTAGGCTGAGGCATAGAAAACTTCCAGTGTTTTTCCTTCTGTCAGTTGCTTGCTGTTAGCCATGCTCTCCTACCTGAAATAATAGATGGCTACACAGAAATGTCAGGTTCCACAGATTGATAGTGTCATATTTCCCTCATTAATCATAGTTTTTATTTTTATAGAACAAGTTAGTTTAGAAAAAGTTTACTTATGCTCATTTAATTGATCCTTCTAACCTCTCTTAGAGATGAAGAGATTGTGCCTCTCAGAGGGTGATCTGCACAAAATCACACAGCTATCAGGGGCAGAGTTCACAGTCCAGTTTGTCTGAATCCTCCCTCAATGCTTCTTCCATTACAGTGTTCTCCATGCTCCATAAAACCAAGCACAACACACAACACAACCCCACACACCAAAGAAATACTCTACTACATCCCATAGACTGCAGGGTTAAGGGAAACATTTCTTCTGTCCAAGAGCTATTGCCACAGGGGGGCGCTGTTGCAATGAGCTGAATCTGAAGTGTAACCTGTCTCATTTCTGTGCAAGGTACACTCCCATTTTCAGCTCCCTCATAAACACTCCTTTCTTTCTCTGCCTGATCCCAAGGGCAACTTGTTATTTACTTCATGCCTTGTGATACCTTTCTTTGTCAAGTATTGCTAGAAGTCATTAACTTTTACTTTTCTTTTTTTAAATTGGAAAATGAAAAATCTAATTCAGAATACTTTGGGCAAATCTTGATCAAAAGAAGAGGCATTTTCAAATATTTTCCAGTGATTTTTTTCCATTTTGTACTATAAGGGCAAAGAACTCAAACAGCACACTGCTTTCCTACATTAACGTGGGTACACAGAGTGTTTATGACAACATTTAGCTGACTCTGTTAATGGATGGGTACTTTCTGGGTATGGCTCTTTTCCTGAATGTCTGGATTTAAATTTTGTTTGTTACAGAGTTTGTATTGCATTACTTTTTTAAAAAAATTTTTACAGTAAATGTTTGCAGTATGTAATAATTACATTCATTCTAGGAACTTGATGCAAGTACCTAATACCTCTTTTAAAATTAATTTTAAGGTTTGTTTTTTTTTTCAGCAATGGGGATTGAACTCAGGACCTGGCTCTTGCCAGGCAGGTGCAGCACCACTGAGCTAACTCCCTGGCCATCAAATTATTTCCAGATAATACATAAAACTATTTAAATTATACACATTTGGGCCAGGGAGTTAGCTCAGTGGTTCTGGTGCTTGCTTTGCAAGTGCAAGGGCCCAGGTTTGATCCTTAATAACCACATACAACAATATCTGGCATGGAGACTCACGCCTAGTAGCAATCAGTACCACATACCACAGTGCTGGGCACGGTGGCTCATGCTGTAATCCCAGCACTCGGGAGGCAGAGGCAGGAGGATTGCTGTGAGTTCCAGGCTAAGTTCAGGGCCAGCCTTAACTACAAAAGTGAGACCCTCTCTCAAAAAAATAATTATGCACATTCATAGAGTACCATCTGATGTTTCGATGAAGGTATAAATTGTGTGATGTAATTAGACAAAGTTAAATACATCTCTTGAAACCCTTATGATTTTCTTATGGTGAAAATGTTGAAAATATTTTCCTTTAGCTTTTGGAAATATTTTCTGTGAATTTTGTCAGTTTCACATGAATGTTTACCTGTTTATTAGTTTACATTGTGATACACAATGTTTCATTGTGAAGAATTGCCACACATACACGTTGCATCTGATCCTTTCTACTTTCCTTTCCTCTCTCTTCCCTCCTCGCTCCCCTATGTGTAGATCCTTTTTCCATCTCTACAAAGTCTATTTCTTATCACTTTCCTTTCATTTTGCTCTTTAAATTATCTATACTTTCCATGTAGGAGAAACCACATGACACTTAACCATCTGTGTCTGATTATTTTACTTAGCATTATGATCTCAAGATGCACCCCGGGGTGGGGAATTTAGCTCAGTGGCACCTCGCCTGCCTGGCAAATACAAGGAAGGTCCTGAGTTCAATCCCTGTTACTGAAAAAAAAAAACAAACCAACCAAAAAACCAATCAAGATGCCTCTATTTTTGTATAAATGACTCAAATCTATTCTTATTTATGGCTGAGTGATACACAGACACACAGACACACACACATATATGTTCATTTTCTTTTTCCAGAAAATGATATGTATTTTTTAAAGGAAGAGTACACAAAATATATTTTTTGTTTGTTGTTTTGTTTTGTTTGTTTGTTTTTTGAGACAGGGTCTTGCTTTGTAGTTTAGGCTGGCCCCGAGCTCAGCCTCCAACTCACATCACAGCAATCCTCCTGCCTCTGCCTCCCGAGTGCTGGGATTACAGGTGTGAGCCACCACGCCCGGCACTGTGGTATGTGGTACTGGTTGCTGCTGGGCGTGAGTCTCCACACCCAGTATGGTATGTGGTTAACAGGGATCGAACCTGGGCCCTTGTGCTTGCAAGACAGGCGCCGGAACCATTGAGCTAAATCCCCGGCCCCCAAAATATTTTTTTAAAAATAAATCACAAACGTGCTATGTGACTGCTTTCCTCTGGCTATGGTACTTTGCATGTGGTTCAGATAAAATGAAAGAGTGGGTGAAGAAACGACAGCTTGTTGTTGAATGTATGCCACAGGCTGACTGTGATACGTGTATTACTGTCCCCCTTTTGCAGATGGAGAAACAGGCCCAGAGGAGTGAGACGTCCGAAGTCATGAGGTGACAGGGTTGAAATTCAGACTCAACTAAGATCCGAAATGAAATTTGGGTCGCTAGGCTCTTGCACTTGCCGTTTTAGTCCTCATCTTTCCTTGAAGGGAAACTGCACTCTGCGAGCTTCTGCCTCGTGACTGGTGCTCTCCGGGGACAGCCCAGGTGCCAGCTGCTAGTGTGGGCCACCACAGTTTCTGCTCTGCTTTACTCTGGCTCCCAGCTCAGCTCGGGCCCAGACTCAGGAAGAGGACCTAGAATCTCAAACCCCGTGCACACCTGAAACATGAAGCAGGTGGTCGGAGTGACAGTGCTCCTGATCCTGGGTGAGTTAACCTGGGCTGAGGAGAATCTGAACTTGGGCCCGACGATGCTGAGCAGAGATTTTTCTCCTGGCCTACTTCCAGCTGCTGTTTATCCACGACGTTGAGGGAAAGCTTTGAGTCGTAATTTTCTGCCAGCAGCTCCTAAGCTTCTAAATGAGAGGGGTTTCTGGGCAGTAAAGTTACGCTGGACTGCTGATCTCCAGCTTCATCCATGCGAGGAGGAAGTGGAGCTCCTAACTCTGCGTGTGTGTTCCCGGGCCTCCCCGGAATACATTTGCAGAATATTTCTGGTCCTGGAGCACAAATGAGAAGTAACATGTGTGTAGGTGGATGGTGGGGAACCTTGGGACAGGGTGGCTTCGACTGGGAGACGGCGCTGTTGCGATCCACCTTGTTCCAGGTCGGGAACCAGCTTTGTGTTTACTCCCACAGGCACCGGAAGTCTTGCTAAGACCACGCAGCCCATCGCTATGGACTCCCTCGAGGGGCAAGACGTGAACTTGACTTGTAACCATTCCAACATTGCTACAAATGAGTACATTTTCTGGTACCGACAGGTGTTCGGCCAGGGTCCAAGCTTTGTGATTCAAGGATATAAGACAAACGTGGCAAATGAAGCGGCATCTCTGTTTATCCCGAATGACAGAAAGTCCAGCACCCTGAGCCTGCGCAAGGTTGCTCTGAGAGACACTGCTGTGTACTACTGCATCGTGAGTGGTGCACAGTGAGAAACCCAGCCCTGCACCTGTGCGGTATCTTTTGTGGGGCAGCGCTCATACCTAGGAAAAGCCCCGAAGCAAGGCTTTCTAAAATTTCATTTTTAGAGGGTGTTTGTGAATATTTCTTATACTGTTCAAATATTTCTTGTTATTTTTAAATAGATATTTCTGTACAATGTGTAAAATTAAAGAAGTGTTCAGTGTAGTGTCTTTATTCCACCATTGTCTCTTTTACCATTCTCAGCTGTACAAAATGAAGTAATTGGTGGTTTTTACACTCTTTCTCATTAGTGTGTTGTTGTGCTTCATTTGGCATACACCATGCACATATGAACATACTACAGTTGCCCTACACATATTTATATCCACACCACACACAATATGGAAAATATGGGTTTTTTTTGATACAGGGTCTCACTTTGTGGTTCAGGCTGGCCCTGAGCTCAGCCTCCAACTCACATCACAGCAATCCTCCTGCCTCTGCCTCCTGAGTGCTGGGATTACAGGCGTGAGCCACCACGCCCGGCACTGTGGTATGTGGTACTGATTGCTGCTGGGGTGAGTTTCCACACCCAGCATTGTATGTGGTTACCGGGGATTGAACCTGGGTCCTTGCGCTTGCAAGACAGGCGCCGGAACCACTGAGCTATATCCCCGGCCCTGACAGACAAGTTCTTTAGGCTGAGTCCCACCCCATTCATGGGGATTGACCTTAGCTCTGCTTAGATTCATTTCTGCTGAAATGGACGGAAAAGAGGCAAGTATTAAAACAAATGAGAAAGGACTTGGAAAAAGAATTTAAAGGACTTTATCAAAGGAGAATATCTACACAATGATTTAAGCCACAGATGATAAAATCCTGGAAAAAGTCTATTGGTCTGAGTTAGCTGTGGACCAGGGACAGGAGGGGAAATTCTATTACACGGTGGAATGACTTAGTAATCATGCAACCCTAAACCTAAGTAAATCAGTATCCAAGACTTTAGACCATCTGTTCTTCTTAGGAAAAGATTTCAAAGTTCATACCAGTGTTTCCATCACAGTTTAAAGGCTAACTTACTCCTTCGGTTGTACTAATATCGTTCACTCTTGGAAGACTTTCTTCCTCCTAGTCTCTGTGCTCTACCCTAACCTCTACTTAAGGAGTATCATGTTTTGATCTCTGGTGCTATGCGTTTCCTGGGAGTGGCAATGTCTTACACAAGGTCAGATGCAGAGCCTGACATAGGGTGTACCTGAAAGAGCTAGTGGTTCTCTGTCCTTTAGTCTTTGTGCTGACACTTCACCTGTGGAAAGAGTTTTCCTCCATGGTGTTTTGGCTGATTGATTCTCTGGCTAATTTTAAAACAAGGAGGCAGGTACAGAGGGAGATTTTTACTTTCAATTGCTTAGCAGACTCAATCACATCAGTTAGTGTGTTGCACGAACATACAAAACCTAAATTTTTAAATTTATCTAAAATAAGTCAGTAGTATGTTGAGTAGATGAAATGTAACTTGAAACTCTACATTTTCATTATGTTTACTTTCTGCTAATATACATTTTTCTTGCTTAGTTTTTTTGAGATAGGGTCTTGCTTTGTAGTTTATGCTGGTCCTGAACTCAGCAGTCCTCCTGCCTCTGCCTCCCAAGTGCTGGGATTACAAGAGTGAGCCACCACTCCCAGCACTGTGGCATTTGGTGCTGACTACTGGTGGGCGTGAGTTACCATGTCCAGCATTGGGGTATGTGGTTACCTGGGGTTGAACCCTGCACCTTGTGCTTGCAAGGCAGGTGCCAGAAACACTGAGCTAAATCCCTGGCGCTAACCTACATGATTTTTTTAATTGAAATCTTTATTGATACATTACATATACATATCATGATTTCACTCAACAATGAGAATTTGTACCAGTATGTGACACAACATAATTCTCATTTTTTCCCATAGCTCTACACACCCTACCACCCCAACCCCTATATACATAAACTTTGTTTCCTTTCTTTTTTGTTATAATCTCATTATTTTTCCCCTTTCATCCCATTTTGCTTTGAGTATTTTCTATTTCACAATATATAACATACAATTCTAGAACTTATTTACATCTTTATTTTCTCATACCAGAGAAAAGATGCGATATTTACTTATCTGTAACCTATTTATTTCACTTATTTCACCTCAAAGTACATCCATTTAAGTATAAATGATTCAAACTTATCATTTTTTATGGCAGAGTAATACTCCATTCTGCAGAAGAACCACAATTTTTTAGTCCAGTATCCAGTTGATGGACATTTGGGTTGTTTCCAAGATGTACCAATCACAAACTGAGCTGCTATAAACATCAGTGTGCATATGTCACTGTTATATGAATCTTTTAATGCTTTTGTGTATATACCTAGCAGAGTGATGGCTGGGTCAATGGGACCTCCAATTCTAGCTTTTTGAGGAATCTCCAAACTGATCTCCACAGGGGTTGTACGAGTCTACAGTCCCACCAACAGTGGAAAAGTGTCCCTTCTTCTCTGCAGCCTTGCCAGCATTTGTTGCTGGCTAATTCTGAGAGATGTTTGAGACTTTATGTGACCTTCTGCCATTTTATGCATCAGCGACTCAGAGCCAAGATAAAAGAGAAAATGAAGAGTGACTTAGCCATTGGGCATCTGGCCACAAGGTGGCAGAGTATCTGTTTATACAGAATGTGTGAAAGATTCTGGTTGATTTTTTTTTTTTTTAAAGACCAGGCTGTAGATCAAGCAGATACCTGTGTAGACAGCCTCAAAAACTGCTGTGCTTTGGAGAAAAGAAGGAGGAAACTTGATAATAAAAGCATCTCTCTTGGCTGAAGTTGTGGCCCAACTGACAAAGGCAATGGAGACACCGACTGGCCCTTTGTTCCTGTGCCTGTGGCTGCCGCTGCATTGTGAGTTGAGGGCTTCTGGGAAACGTGTTTAGTAATTTCCACTATATTAATTTCCAGACTCGTCTCAAGGCGAGTCTGGCCTTTGCCAGATTGCTTGAAATTAATGTAGGAACAATTGCAAAGTCTGGAGAACGGTGATGTGACTGTCTTTTCCTTTCACTCAGGTGTGAGTGGAGCAGAGCTGGTGGAGCAGAGTCCTTCTTTGTTAAGCGCCTTGGAGGGAGATAGTTCTGATCTCAGCTGCACCTACACAGACAGTGCTTCTTCCTACTTCTACTGGTATAAACAAGAGCCCGGCACAGGTCTCCAGCTGCTTACACATATTTTTTCAAATATGGACAAGAAACACGACAGAAGATTCACTGTCTTTTTGAATAAGAAGGATAAGCATCTCTCCCTGAACATCACACGTATCTGTCCTGGAGACTCAGGCACCTACTTCTGCGCAGTAAATACACAGAGCTCCCAGGGCACCTGCAGGCTGTGCACAAACCTCGGACGGGGCAGAAGACACATCTGTTATCTTTGCTTTTGAAATGAGGATATTTGGGTATTATGTTTTTAATGTATAAACGTTTTAAAACAGTCTTGGATAAGGTCAATGTAAAAATGACCCAGTATTTTGAAAAAAGACCCAATAAAGTAGAATATTTTGAGTGAACTCTCTGACAGCCATGATGTCAAGTTTCCAGGGCTGACTTTTGAGTGACATCCAGATTTCTTTTCTTCCAGGGACATCTTCATGTCAATGTCAAGTAACATTTTTGGATGGAAAGGCTTTTATCTTTGAATAACTGCATTACTAACTGATTCTGATAATACAATTATTAGCTCATGGTGTAGGAAAAATAATAAAATATAAAGCAAGGTATTCAAATAAGTTGCAATCCTATGGTATAGATAAATCATGGCTAACATTTGATATTTTTCTTCATTAAAATGTGATTAAATTTAGGTCTAATATTTTCACTTGCTTCCATCTAATTTTATAATCTAACCCAAGGATTTCAATTTTCTCAGCTCTTATGAAATTTAGTTTTTATGGCTGGGGATTTAGCTCAGTGGTTTCGGCACCTGCCTTGTCAGCACAATGTCCAGAGTTCAACCCTGGTAACCACATACCACAATACTGGGCATGAGTCACACAATCAGTACCACATACCACAGTGATGGTTGTGATGGCTCATGCCTGCAATCCCAGCACTCGGGAGGCAGAGGCAGGAGGATTGCTGTGAATTTGAGGCTGGCCTGGGTTACCTACTGACCAGCTCCAGCCTGATCTACAAAAGTGAGGAAACCTTATCTCACCCCCCACCCTCCAAACTCCTCCAAAGAAATCAAACTAGTTTTTAGTGATTTTTGAGTGACTTTGTAAGTCCTGCTTTTATTTCTCCTGTCATCATCCCCTTATATGTGTACTGAAAGACAGCATTTTCCTGAACCCAAATGTTGCCCTTTACATAGGTAAGCAGTTTTATGACTATAAGATATTTTACATTTGTTTGTTCTAGAACAGTCTGTTTCATCAACTTGTGCTGTTCCTCTGCTCTTTCCTTCCTTGAGGTGCTATGTCTTTTCACTAGTCCCATTACTTTTCTATTTTTGCATCAGTTTAAAAGAAAAACAGTTTGTTTCCAGGATCATAAATTGTAGTTTTTCTTTCTTTTTTTTGTTTTTTAGTCATGGATGATACTGGATTTATTAAAACACTTTCAGAGGCAGACATAGAGGTCAGTGATTCTTTGGAATTAATCTCAAACCAAGGACAAGGATGTTGTCTGGTATAAGGGTCCCTCAACCATATCAAGACCTCACCTGAGCTAAGTGACAGAGTTTTCCACTGCTGTCTACTCTGTGCCCGAGTTGCTTGGATACCTCCACTTCCGGTGGGACTTGTACTGTTATCACAGGGAGAGTATTCAGGGACTGAGGGTCACTGGTTGTTTCCTCAGTAGTGATAATGATGTGACTTGCTAATCCTTTCATGACATAAAAGCAAACATCACTGTGCTCCAGGATACAAATATCTAGCAAAAAAGATGTCTACTTTCAGAAACACGGAAAATAGTTGATGTTAATCCAACTCACATTTTCACTGTCTTTGAACTTATTATTTTTATTATTAAATGCAAATCTATTCTTTCTTTACAATTTGTGGTCAGAATTACCTGTTAGGTTTGATCTGTTCCCTTCATCTCTTTCTGCTCCCAAGGGCTCTGCCACTGCTGTGGAAGCTTGCGGCTCATCAGCTGCTAGAAATCTCTCTCCTCAGGTGGTCTTTGTTTCATATTGGCAGAAATGTATGAATAGGTTTGACTGCCTTCAAACCCATCTCTTTTATGCCACCATCTTACAGCTTTCTTCACTGATGGGAGAAAATGCCCAAGACTCACACCTTCCAGGAGCAGACGGTTATTTTGGCTCATGGTACAGTCGCCGATCAGATGGTGGAAACATGACAGCAGAGACTGATGGTGGAAGAAAAGGTTCTCAACCCATGGCATTGGGAAGGAGAGAGGCCAGGGAGGAGCCAGGGACAAGGATACACCCTTCCAGTCAGGCTGTAGGTAACCTGCCTCCAGTCAGCCCCACCCCCCAGCAGATCCTGCCTTCTCCCGTGGGTGAACTCATTGATAAGAATAATGCCCCCTGATCTAAGACCTTCCACATATGTGAGAATTTAGAGGACATTTCTGATCCATCACAACTTCTTTAAGGAAGAAACTTCTCACCTTTTTGGCCCAGGTCTTGCACCCTTCCGTATTTAACACATATCCAATACATATCTATATCATTTTTATCTGTCTGTCTGTCTGCCTATCTATCTTTTTATCTATATCTTCTATATCTGTACCCCTATCCCTTTTAATTTTTATATATTTTTAAGAGAAGGACTTGCTTTGTAGTTCAGGCTGGCCCTGAGCTCACTATGTAGCCCAGGCCAGCCTGGAACTCATAACAATCCTCCTGCCTCTGTCTCCTGAGTTCTGTGATTACAGGCGTGAGCCATCACCCCCAGGATTGTGGTATGTTGTACTGATTGCTGGTGGGAGTGAATCACCACACCTGGCATTGTTGTCTGTGGTTACTGGGGATCAAACTCGGGCCTTTGAGCTTGCAAGGCAGGTGCTGGAATCACTGAGCTAAATCCTCAGCCTCTTTTTTATCTTGTGAGTGGAAATTTAAGAATGGAGCTAATAAAAATGTGTGGAATGCACAGACACCAATTTAATCAACATGTATGAAGTACTGTTTATGAAGCCTTGAGCACAAGATCCGGCATGAATTCATAATCACTCACTACTGGATGTTAACGATATCTTAGCACCATTTGCCCTCACTATAGATGTAGGTAAACAACAATGGCCAGCATATGCAAATGACCCTCCTCACTTGATTGTTCGCATAACCTTATTCCTAGTTTTTCTATAGCAGTCATTATTATTCAACATTTTATTTACTGATTTGGGGGTATTGTCATTCTCTCATCTCTAGGATGAAAACCTCCTAAGGAATATTGTTTTATTCATGGAACAGGGCCTGTTGCATCTCAGACCTTAAAACGTGGAATAAATGATTTTTTAAAAAAATAAACTACGAGAAGGATACTTGGCACAGTGGTTTGTGACTCATATGTTTCTGCCATAAGAAAAATGAATAGATCACCATAGATAAGAAAGAACAATGACAACAATGACAGCTAGTCCAAAGACAGTGAGAAAATAACAAGAAATACTTTTTGTATAGACTAAAGAAGAGTTTTAAGTTAACAAGAAAGATCAAGATTATTTCTCAGACTGTGCTGTATTGTGTAAACCAGGTGTTCCCATGCTGCCTCTTCAAGCATCCCGTTAGGGCAGAGAATGAATACAAAGCTTTCCTGCCAAGAGCAAATACTGATGGTGGCAGCACAGGAGGTCTGAGGAGCCTCTAGAGTTACCAACAGTCTGAAGCTCACTTTGAAACACTAACATGATCATTTTTATTCTGTTTCATAATATACTCTGATTAATTTTAGTGCAACAAATCTTTTCAAAATTTACCTCCTGACCTTGTAACAGTGCTCCTGGAGGCTGCGCCCTATTTAGTTTATGCTTTGTCTGTATGGAAAAACACTCTAATTTGAAAAATACAAGAAAAGGAAAAAGAAATGCTGCAATATCACCAGACAATTGATAAATGATCATCAAATAAACACATGATGAAATGAATTTCATAGAGATGGAAAGAATTAAGTCAGAAAGTTCTTAGTGAAAATAGAAATGCATATTGATGGATAACAACAAATGCTGGTGGGGCTATGAGGAGCAAGGAACATTTCTCCACTGTTGGTGTGAATGTAGACTAGTGCAACCATTGTGGAGATCAGTGTAGAGATTCCTAAAAAAACTAGGATTCGAGATCCCATTTGACTCTGCTATTCCCTTGCTGGGTAAATTCCCAAAAGAATGAAAAGGATCATACCACAGAGACACATATACATCAAAGTGTATAGTGGCATAGTTTGTAATATCCAAATCTTGGAGACAGCCTGAATGTCCACCAAGGAGAGATAGAGACTGGATAAAGAAGATGTGAATTAAAAAAAAATAAAATAGAGTATCACTCAGTCATAAAGAATGATAGAGACATTTATACTTAAATAGATTCACCTTGAGACCGTACTAATAAATGAAATGAATAGGATACAGGTGTATAAATACCATGTTGTTTCTCTAGTATGAGAATTTGAAGGTGTAAATGAGGTCTAGAATATATGGTAGGTATTATGAAGTAGGAAGAAAATATTCAAAGGGAAAACAGAAGGAAGGGTGTCAGGGGAAAGCAAAGAAGGGGAAAAATTGATGGTGGAAAGGAAAAAAATCAGAAATAAAGCTTATGTATATAGGGGGTGAGGAGGGAGGGCAGGGAGGGCAGGACAATGGGAAAGAATAGGGATTAAGACATGTCATGTACAGACAAAACTCCTCAGTGATGAATGTGATCACACGTGTATCCAAAATGTATATCTAAAATCTACCAATAAACTCAAAAAGAGAAAAATAGGAAAGAGATGCATGTTGACTGAAGAGTAGGTAGACCTAAAAACAATGGAAGAGGAGCCTGAAGGCCTGCCTGACGTGCTTGGAGCCTTAAGTCTGATCTCCAGCTCAGTAAGAAGAAATCATTTCAATGACACTTCACTGTTAGTTTGATGCTAATTTAAAAGTAGATGAACAAATGTACTCAACCTTTATTATCTTTATATGAATAACATGAAAATACTAATATCCAAATAGATAATTATATAAATGATACAGTGAAGGATTTATGTAGGTGACAACATGGTTTACAAATGCATGAAAAACATTTAGTTCTGTTGATAGTCATAAAAATGCAAACAACTCTAAAAATGCTTGGGTGAATTATTGACATAGTGATAATTTTTTTTTTTTTTTTGAGACAGGGTCTTGTTTTGTGGTTCAGGCTGGCCCTGAGCTCAGACTCAAACTCACATCACAGCAATCCTCCTGCCTCTGCCTCCCGAGTGCTGGGATTACAGGCGTGAGCCACCACGCCCAACTCTGTGGTATGTGGTACTGGTTGCTGCTGGGTATGATTCTCCACACCCAGTATTGTATGTGGTTATCGGGGATCGAACTCGGGTTCCTGCGCTTGCAAGACAGGCACCGGAATCACTGAGCTAAATCTCCAGCCCCAACATAGTGATAAATGTTAAGAGAGAATTTGGAAAGAATGCACTGAGATACAAAAACTTACACGAGGCAGTATAAGTCACTTCGAAAAGTAAATGATAGGAATCTGAAAATATTTATTTTCTTCATTATAATTTTCTCTAGAGAAACTGTTCAGGAAAGTCTCAATTCATTTAAACTAAATGGTTATGGCTGAGGTTGTAGCTCAGTGGTAGAGCATTTACCTAGTGTGCATGAAGCCTTGGGTTTGATCCTAAGCACTGAAAACAATTATGTACAAAGATAAAGATTTCTTGTGGTTATCTGGAAAGATATTCATACTTCTTTAAAACTTAAAACCAAAACATCTAATGTTAGAAAAACCTGTGTAGGCTTGGTGGCATAGTGCTGTAATCTTAGCACTCTGGGAGGCTGAAGCAGGATGGTAGCAAGTTTAAGCTCAGCCTGGGCAACTTAGTGATCTAGTAAGATCCTATCTTAACATAAAAAAATAAATCAAGGCTAGGGGATGGAGCCCAGTGAAGTCCCTGGGTTTAATACACAGTGTTAGAAAGAAGAAGAAGAAGAAGCAGAAGAAGGAGGAGGAGGAGGAGGAAAAGGAGGAGGAGGAGGAGGAAAGGTTAATAACCCCCAGAGAATACTATAT
>PVIR01030459.1:0-20229 GCA_004026965.1 Petromus typicus | reverse complement strand
CCCCCCCACATAGCTAAAGCTAGAATGTGGTGCTGGAATCAAGGGTGTTTGATTACTAAATTATCCCACTGATTGGTTTAGCTTAGGTAGCTGGGTAGGATAGTAGGTTGCCCTACCCTGGTGTGAGTGCCCTAAGGGTATGAATAAATTATAAGGGACAGAAAGAGAATCAGGCTTCTTGCTTGTCTGTCTGCTTGCTGCTTTGCTGCTTTCTGCCTTCAAAGAGCTCTTTCTCCTCTTTAATGCCCCTCTGCCATGCTACTCTGCCTTGGAGCCAGCCAGTTGTGAACTGAAATCTCTAAGAGCTGTGAGCCAAACAAATCTTTCTTCTTTTAACTTTGAGTGTTGGGTGTTTTGTTTCAGCAATAAGAAAAGTGACTGAGATAATGACTTTATCAAAAAAAGGCACAAAGAACCAGGTGTGGTGGCACAGGCCCATTATCCTAGCATTCTGGGAGTCTGGAACAGGAGGCTCATGAGTTTAAACCCAGTTTAGAAAACTAACTGATTTAGTAAGATTCTATCTCAAAAAAAAAATTTTTTTTAATTGGGAGGAGCCAGAGATGTACCTTAGGGAGAAGCCCTGAGTATAGGGAAGAGAAAAAAAAAAAAGTATATATATATATGAGAGGGAGGTAGGGAGGAAGAGGGAAGAAAAAGGCACAGAGGAGCTCTTTTTTCCTTTTAGCATATGAGAATAGAGTAATACGGTGCCATATTGGGAGCAGAGGGCAAGCCTTCACTAGATATAAATTCTGCTGATGCCTTTATTATAGGTAAGAAAGCTAGTGAGACATATGGCAGGCAGATAGACAGGGCAGGAAAACTCACAAGAAGGGAGACTATTTCCAAAGGTCAAGGACATCAGCAGAACTCTCAGGCCTCATTCTCCTGAATAACTAACTCAATGAGGAGTTAAGATCTAGATACACCCCTTCCCCAGGATTATATTAATTGTAAATTCCCTGGTAGAAAGTTTCTTTTTAAAGAAGCCGAATAATAGTTGTTAAGTGTAGTGAGGATGTGATTTCATTATAGTATTTATTAGTGGAAAATTTTTCCCTGTAAGTAGTGCCTACATTGTGTAATAATATTTGCTATATTAATCAGTGAAAAGAATTGAAATAAAAACACTTTCTTGTTTGAAATGCTAATTTTATATATTTAGAAGACCCAAATATGTTGAAAACTATGTCTCAATTTATCACTAGTAATTATCTCTCCCTTCTTATCCCCTATACAATTCTAGAAAAACTGATTAAACACTAAATAAATACTTTTTGATTGTTAAACAATATGTTTTCAGCATGACTGTTGGAGATGATTTAAGTCTTAGATCTACTACTTTTTTGTACTGCATATAATTACTCTTGGTTAAGACATGGGAAAGGTGACAGAACAATTACCTTTGGTAGTTTTGAACACATATTATTATGGAAGATATTTAGCTGTACACTAACTTTAACCACACACACTAATGTATGTAGAATTCAGAATGATAATACTAATTATCAAGGTGGTTCAACAAGTATACCAGATTGTCTAGCTGTGTATTTTTTTAAATTAGCAAAGTAGCATGGAAAATAAAGATTATCTTGGGTTGCATAATTTGAAAGAAGCCATTAAAAGAGAGTTGAGAGAAAAGAATATAAAAGGATTGAAAATAAGTCTAATGAGAAGAAACTAGCATTAGTTGAATTTCAGAAAGTTACCTGGGGTTTGTTTCATAAAATTGTTTAATAATGTCAGTCTGAACTATCACTGAGCAACAATGGCTGTTTTTTGCTTGTCTCTTTTTTTTTTTTTTTTTTTTTGTTTAAAATGGTATATCTTTGTAGGGGCAACCACCAAAGATAAAAAATGAGCTAACCTTTCCCTTGCCTAGAGAGTTTTTGGTTCAATAGAATTCATAGAATGCCTAATATGTATCAAGAGTTTTACTTATAATCTTTCAATCCTAACAACAATCTATTGTTAGAGATGGGAAAATTGAGTCTCAAAACGTTTCTAAGAGATTACTTTGGAAATGAAACAATGCATTTTGAGTGTCAAGTCATTTTTCATACTACAGTGGAAGGTCTCACACAAATATAAGAAACTTGAGTGGCTATAAAGCATAAGATAATAGTTCTGATTTTTAAATACTAGATAGATAATATGAATATGGAGAGATACTTGTTTTTAAATTAAGAAGATTCAATCAATGTATTTTAACCTACCATAAGCAGCAGTATAACAGGTAATGAGAATGTAGATGAAGACCTTAAATTCTTTTGAGTAACAGTATCATAGCTATGCTGAAAAAGTAAGATAATTTCTCCCTATTTTTGTTATTTGCCACCTCTTTGTCCACTGTTCCTCCTTCAAAATTTCATTTATTGAAGGAGGGAAACATTTTCTATAATCAAAATGAAATGATATTAAGGTATGTATTTTTATTATACTAACATGGAGATGGATAGAACAGTAGATGAGCGCATTTAATAGAAACAGTGATGAATAGATTGGTTTCCAAGTAGGGTACGTATAGAGACAACAGATTCTCACCCTTGGCTTCAGAGTCACATCTCCTGGGAAACTTGAAAAGCAAAACAAAATAACTCACTGCCCAGGCCATGGTCTAGACTAACTGCCTGAGAGTATTAGTTGGGTCTAGCTATCAGTCTTTATCAACACCTATCCCTGGCTCCAGTGATCCAATGCTTAGCCAAAGCTAACATCTTGATGATGTTTTGAATACTTCTTACTTGTTTCATGCATTCTCTCTCTCCTGTCAGGGATTTAAAGCCATTTTTGTTTTGTTTTGTTTTACTAGCAAAGGCTCCTCCATGACTTGTTTGAATTTCTTCAGTGTTTCAAGTGACCTCGAGAAATTAGTGCAGACAAGAGAGAAAAGGGCATAAAGCCTATATGTTTTAAATGTACTGTCTTATGTTACTTTTTAAAGCTTTTAAAAAACTATCAAGAAGCTCAGCTCAGATAAAGGAAAAGTTCCTCTCTCATGTAGTTCTTAAACAACTTGTTGCATTAGACATTGGGTTTTTTTTTTAATTTAAATCTTTATTGGTACATTGTGAATACCCATCATCATTGCATTCAACAATGAGAATTTGTATCAGAATATGACATGACTTGGTTCTCATTTTTTCCCCTTTTCCCCACACCCTGGAACCCCCAACCCCCTATATATATTAGACATTGTTTTATAGAGAAGTCAGGCACAAGTATAGTCACCTATGACTGCAGAGATCACATATGACTGGTACCCTTTAAAGTTGCACATGCACACCTACATAACCTTATGTAGCAGCTTTGTAAAGGCATGAGATAGCCTGATCAAATAATGCTTTACATATGAAAGAGAGAAGGGACTTTTTCAGTCTAAAAATAAGAAATTATAGGAGGCATATATTGTTGAGTTTGATGGAAGGTGATGAAACTGATTTGGAAGGCCCATGAAACTTAAAATGATTTAGTAATAGGCTTTAGTGATAGGCTTGATACAGTAGTAAAGACATCCACAAAGGTAAAGTGTAGTAAAATTCTCCATTTTAGGATGAGTTTACAAGTGTCTCAGAGGTGAATTGGAAAAGTGAGAGATATTATGTGACTGTTCAGTACACTGGACAGAGTGGCTAATCTTGAGTGGAGGTAATGAGAAGCATGAGAAGTTCATTAAGCCAGTTGACTAATGGCAGCCCAGAGACTGAGCAATGAAGTTAAAGGTGACTAATTCTCCGTGGTTTAATATTTCCTCTTTGAGCTCAGAATGAAATGATGAATCTGCTATCACTCTGTTTTAGGGGATAAGGGTGATTTTTCCTGCATAAATATGAATAGAATAAAAAAGAACAGAGTAGAAATCTCTGTTCACTTTCGCAATGTGAGAGGTATTAGTAGGCCATTTGGTGTAAGTTGCTTCTATTGTTTTGTGATACTTTACAGTTTTCTTAATTATTTGGATAAGGAATATTTGCCAAACATATTAAATGTAAATAGAATATGTGCAAAGCAATATTGGAAATGATGTGCTCTTCTCTCAAGGAAGAAGGAATAGGTGTATGATCCACAGGAGAATTAATTTGCAAAGAGGGAAACCCGCCTTAGACATTTTAAAGAAAGTCTTTGATGTGCCTCACATTTTGGCCATATTCAGAAATCTAATTTCTAGCAGAAGACTATATTGTAATTTAAACAATGTTGTCAGTAATGGTGGCAGCTCAAAAGTGTTGCCTCAACAAAAGAAAGGAATATTGCACTGACCAATGGACTCTATCTTTGTAATGGTGAGAGTTAGGCGTTAGTGATGTCAGAGGGAGAGAGATTTTCACCAAGGACTGTTTTTCTAGTCCTTTACATAACACCACATGCGTACAGCCCCATCCTGAAAATACCTACAAGTGAAGTATTATTTTAAAAAATATACCTCCTTAGCTTCTAGCTATCCTCCAAAATAAAGTTCAAATGCTCTGTCATGATCTCTATATTACTTGAAAATCTAGATCCCCGCCAGAGTATTATTCCTTCTGACATTTCCTTACTGGACCTCTGACAAGCCAGGTACTTTCAGAAATCCATGCCTTGAAACACTTTCCTTCTGCCTGGGAAATCATCTTAACCTTTACCTCAAATGTCTTTGTATAGGAAATTGCTTTATGTCCTCTGGGCACATTAAATTCTACCTACTTGATAACACCATCTTGCAGGGCAAGCTGGTAAGTCTTTCTGTGAATTTCTTCATTTTCCCCTACTTTTTGCTATAATATGGTCATGGATATAACATTCAATTTGAGAGATTAGAACTCTAGGTGTTATGAAGAATATTTTTTTGATGATTCTGTTAACTATACATCTGTTAATGCAGGAAATGACTTTGAAATAAGAACAAAAGAAAACAATCAGAATAAACCACATCTTCTCTGATTATTTTCTTGACTGAAAACAAACCAATATACTTAGACTCATGAATAATTGGAGAATCTTACTTAGGTAAAGTTATTTCTACTTTTCTCTCATTGCTGAGACAAAATACCCAACAGTGAAAAGGGAAGGGATTTATTTGGCTTACAGTTCACAGAGGTTCTATTCTATAATCAACTAGCTCTGAGACTGAGATGGCAAATATACATCACAGAGGAAAAACAACAAGGCAGGCTCGGACAGCAAAAGTAACAAGAGAGATGTGTAACAATGTCTCCCTCCTCCTTGTATCTTATTCAGGATATTTAGGGTGGGTGGGTCCCACTCACACCCTTAATCCTAGCGCCCTTGAGCCTAGCATTACATCATTAATCAATTCCAGTGTCATACATTCTAGATCAAGCCTATGACCACATGAATCTTTGAGGGACATCTAGACCAAATCCATAACATTCTGCCCCTGGCTCCCAAAGACTCATATACATTCCTTTACATAAAAGGCATTTAGTCCATCTCTAAGAGTTGCCCAAGTTGATGTAACAGCTTTAGCACTACTGAAAAGTCCAAGTCCAAAGTCTCTGATATTTAAGGAAAAGTCGCAGGTGCCAGCCTCTGTACAATAGAAAAGAAAGCTAAACACTTGCAACATTCCATGGCACAAGGTAAACATTTCTGTTCCTAAAGTTACAGACAAGGGGATACCAAGGATGGGACCAAAGTAAGTTCAAAATCTAGCAGGGTAAACATGTCCTGTAGCTCCATGTGTAGCATCTGAAACAGCCTGTCAAGCTGTGAACTCCAGAGAGCTTGGGTGGCCCTGCCCCTATGGCACTTCTGGTGGTTGTATGACTCATGACTTCTTTCTTAGTCTGGTTCTGCTCACTACTTACAGCTTCCCTCTGATGATCAATGCTCCTGGCTTCTACAAAATTCTGGGGTCTCCACTGCACCTTTGGCTTCACACTGACTACTTCACATGCTCCCTCTCAGAGGCACACTGCCTGGCCTCCCAGACCTTCTTGTGAAGTTCAGGTGAAAGTCTTCCTGACTCTACAATTCTTACAATCTGCATGCACACAAAACCACTGCTAGGTGGATGATGTCAAGGTTTCTGCCAGCTGGAGAAACAGAAGCTAATTTTTCCCCTTTCTTAGCTGTAGGGGTCCCAGTGCCTAGGGACCAAATCCTGCCATTTTGGAACATGTTCCCTAGGCCACTGCTATTTTGGAACAACTTCCCTAGGGCACCCTTGGACCTGGTGCTCTGGGGCTTTCTTCTCAAAGCAAGCTTTCACCTTTACAACCCTGAGATTGCAAAGGCTGGAGTCCTGCTGTTTCCTGTGGTGCCCTCAGGCCATGTTTTACTATTCTCCTGTTCCTTCTCAGCAGTCAAGATCTCTGCTCTATTTTTGTAGTCTCCTGCTTTACTGGAGCTTCCTTTCTGGCCAAACTCAAAAAAATATTTTCAATCATTCTGCTGGGCTCTTTGCTCTTGATTCTCTACATAGATGTGACTAAAAGCCCCTAACAGTAGCCATGCCACTGCATCCATATTCGATTGCCTTGAGATTTTTCTTACAAGATTAATTAGTCCATCACATCTAATCTTAGTCCCAAGCAGTCTCTTAACACAAACAAAATGCAGACAAATTTTCTACCAAGCCATAAGCCAAATCTTTTGGAGTTTAGCAGCCGGTGCAGTCCTTCTTCCCAACCAGAAACCTCCTAAGCTTGGTCTTTATTAGCCTGCTGATCTTCTGAACTCTATCCAGAATCTCCTACACAGAATAGTCTAAGTTATTCCAGCTCTATTTCTGTAGTCAATGTCTTTGAATCTTTCCTAACTTTTCCCCTTCCCACAAGCCAGTTCCAAAGGCTCTTGAGCCACCAGGCCAGGTAATATCACAGGAACGACTCCATTTCTCTGGTACCAAATTTCTCTTAGTTACTTTATCTCATTGCAGAAACAAAATATCCAACACTCAAAGTTAAAAGGCGAGGGGTTATTTGGCTCACAGTTCATAGAGAGGTTTCAGTCCACCATCAGCTGGCTTTGATCCTGGGATGGCAAATAAGCATTGCAGAGGAGAAACAACATGGGTGCACAGGGCAGCGAAGGTACCGAGAGAGACTCAACAGTGTGCCCCTGCCCCTTGTATCTTAATCAGGATACTTAGAGTGCCCTTGAGCCCAGCATTGCATCATGATCAATTCCAGCTTCACACACTATAGATCAGCCCTATGACTACATGAAGCTTTGAGGGGACAACCAGCCCCAATGTATAATGCATGCCTACACTGGAAATCTGAGTGTGCACACTGTCATATAGTTTGTCCTTGTACAGAACATCCTGGATGCTTTGTACTTGAGGGGTACAATTTGGGGGAGAAATCCTTTCCTCAAAATTTCTGTTTGCAGTTTCAAAAATGCTGCATCAATTCGTATTTACAGATAATTTGTGTTGATATTATTAAAAAATGAGTACTACAGTAAAACAGTCCACAAATATATTTTAGAATATTTGAGTCTTTGTGTACTGCTTCACACAAATGTAGTGTTTGTAAAAATACACATCTTTATAAAGACTGCTTTTATTTAATATAATTTCATGCTCTGCTTTTATTTTAAAAAGCTAATGTGATATATTTTTTCCTTAAATTCTATTACTTGTGGTATTATATTTATATGTTAATAAATTTATTAGTCAAATATAGCAAAAATCTTATTTCAGTTGGAAGCTATTTAGAATGATTGTATTTCTCCTTTAGTAAATCATGACTCTGGTTAGGCATCATGGTTTAAATTGTACACTTACAACTATTCTCATCCACATCTAACTTTAAACAGGTGACTGCAGGCATAGCATGCAGTTCCTTTCTATACTGGAAAGCTTTCTTTGCCTACTTTCTTTCCTTTTTTTTTTTAAAGACAAAGTCTTGCTTTGTAGTTTAGGTTGATCCTGAACTCAGCCTCAAACTCAGCAATCCTACTGCCTCTGTCTCCTGGGTACTAGGATTACAGATGTGAGCCACCATGCTCAGCGTTGTATGTGGTATTAAGGATCAAACTCAGGACCTTGAGTTTTCCAGGAAGAAACTGGAATCACTGAGCTAAATCTTCAGCCCCCAACATTTTTCTTAATATGAATGAAATGTTAATTAACCTTAATTAAATTTCATCAAAAATGGTAGAATGTGTTTTTTCTTATTTATGTGTTTTGGCTTTGTAGCTTTTGGGGGTGTTCTGGGAATTTAACTCAGGACTAACATGAGTATGTTAGGCAAATGCTCTCACTAACCTAGGTACCCAACCCTTGATTTCAGTAATATATCCCAAAGTTTGAGGCAGGTTAAATCTCAAAGCTTTCTGAAGTCTTTATTAAGTTCATTTCTTCTAAACTTCCAGTGTACCATATGTTCATGTTTTGAGAGTATCAAGATTTATATCTAGATGATTCCCCCAAGTCTCATGTGCTCATACATGGAGCTTTTAGAGTTGACTGTATCATGGGCATGTGATACTGGATTAGTCTACTGATGGGTTCATAGCTGGATGGATGCTGGGATGTGAAAGCTGATAGGAAGAGGTAGGTCACTGTGGGTATGACCTAATGGTGTATTTCCTTCTTCTTCCCTTGATATTTTCTCTGTTTCCAGTCTGGCTATTTTTCTTCTGCTGTACCTCTCTACTGTGCTATCCTGCCTTGGACTCAAATGAATATGAATTGAAATAAAATAAATCTTTCCTCCTTTAACGTTTTTTGGGTATTAGGTATTTTGTTTTAACAAAAAATAAGTAAAACAGAGAAGAGCCTAACTCTGTTTTGGACTAGTGGCACCTATAATACTCACATTTATTATCCATCCAACTGAGAGCTGTTATAAAAATATACTCACTTGTAGCATTCTGTCTCCTGCTGTCTGTCTTGCTCTCTGTTTCGTGTCTCTGTCCTTCTCTTTACCTCCCCTGATCCCATATTGAACCTATAACTTCATTCATACTAGGCAATCATTGGACCACTAAACTATATTTTTAATCTTGATTTCAAAAGTTAAAAAAATATTGATATATTTAAGTCAGTTATAAATCTATTTGTGCATATACTTTTTCTGTATTAAGGAGAGAAAATGGGAAAGAAGAAGAAATAAAATGCACTGACTTCCTGATCAGTGATTCCCAGGACCACAGGTCACCTCTCAAGAAGGAAAAATACCCATAAATTAGGTGAAGTTGAATATTTTTACAGTTTCTTTTAAAATTTTTGGTATATGTTTGTGATACACAATAATTCCATCAACCTTGGGGAATTGGTACCTATAAATATTGCATTTTAATCAATTTAAAGTTAAATGACTTGTTGGATAACAGCAATGCATCTTTTTATTCTTAACTGCTTCACCAAAATCTAGTGTTCAAATTTTGTTACTAATTTTATGGTGAAGCAATGCCTTCCTATTCTGAGTTTCTGTTTACTATTTTGTAAATGAAGGAATTAAGGGTATCTTCTATCCCCAGTGTTTTGTGAAGATAACTAGGCATGCCCTCAGTCTGCAAATTTTGTAATCTTTCTGGCCTTGATTCCCAAACTCTTTTTTTCTGTGTCTGTGTGAAGCTTCTTCCTTCCTCTTACCTCAATTTTTTGATCCTTCTAATAATAATATTAATTAGTTTCCCTACATTTACACTTTGCTCCCTAACTATGTTTACATGCATTGTGTCAGTTAATTCTTAGAATAATACCTAGCTCTTTGGTAAGGGATTTAAAGCACAGAGAAGTTAATTAATGTACCTATGGTTACACTGCTAGAAAAATCATACTGCTAGGAGTAGAAACCAGGTCTTTCTAATCCTAGTCTGTGTTAATGTTTTTCAGATTAGTAATTTCTTTGACAATGTGAAGAAGCTATAAACTTTCTTAAAAGGTGCAAACACATGTCAGTGATATCTTGTATAGCATTGTAAAACCCTGTGTAATCCATTAAGGGACACCAAGTGAGCACCTCTAGTGTACTACATCATACTACTTTTCACTTTCCTTATTTCAAAATGGAGGATCCTTGGGAAGAGAAGAGAGCTTAAAATGCATATTGATGCCACATTTGTTTGCCTTCTGGATTATTTGTATTAGTTATTTTGCACATGCTAAGGATCAAGGAACTTCTGGGAAGCCTCTAGTTCTAGGTAGAGGTAGGATTTTAGGAGAGATCTTTACCTTAAAATATTAACTTTTTAGTAGCTCTTTAATGGTCCAGTTTCCTTTAGGCTTTACAAGGTCTTCCTTTCTGTAGTTAGAGGTAAAACGTTTAAAATAAATGTCGCTGGGCTAAGTTGTGCAGGAATACACTGGACTACATTCATCAGGAATAAACACCACAGGCTTTTTTAGAAGTTTTTTTTTTTAATGGAAAAAAGAGCTCTAGTTTAATAAAGGAAAAGGTTACTGAAAGAAACCTTCCAATAAACTGCTAGTTTTACTTTGATTCATATCATGCAAAAGATGTTAGTGTAGTATCTAGTGGGACATTGCAGCCCATTTTCTGAATGATGATTCATTTACTTCAAACTGCCTCAGAGATTTCAGAAATACTTCAGAAGTAAAGAAAATTTATGTGTCTTTGCTAACAAACAGCTTGTAATGCTGAAGCAGGAATTCTTCAAATCAATGATACCTCTCATCTCTGCCCTCTTGCCTCTTCTTTGCCTGTGTCCAGTGGCACGAGTAAGGCTGAATGGAAAGTCCCCGGGGTTTGGAGATGGCAGGCTTGATTCTGATATTGTCTCTGCTGCTCACTGGAAGTTAGACACTAAGCCGTTCAGTAACTTATATTAGCCTAATTTCCCTAGCTATAAATATCTGTCTCTGAAGGGTGTTATCAAATCAAGTAAGATTATTCTTTAGAGGAATTAACTCTCTCAGACGCAACAGAAATGTAAGTAATCCTAATGATGATTATTTCACAGTGTACACACTCCTTTTGTGACTGTAATATATAGATAAATTGATGTGTGTTAGATTTGTGATAACTTTATATACTGCCAATTATAGCATACTCTAAGTTTGTTTTTATCCATTAAAATGCAATAAAATGTAATCTTAATAAGACCTGCAAAGAATAAGATGTATTTGTTTGAAATTTGCAGTTAACAGAAAAAAGGAAAAGTAAACTTGACAATATATCATGCTAAAACGAAGTTCCTATATGACTAGTATATTTTTATCCTTTCAAATATGACATTAGTACAAAATGTGCCTGAATCTTTTTCAGGATTAAGGATATTGCAGTTTTTTTTTTTTTTAAAGTTTTTTGCTTTGTGGTTCAAGCTGGCCCTGAGCTCAGCCTCCAACTCACATCACAGCAATCCTCCTGCCTCTGCCTCCCAAGCACTGGGATTACAGGCTTGAGCCACCACGGCCGACACTGTGGTATGTGGTACTGATTGCTGCTGGGGTGAGTCTCCACACCCAGTTTTGTTATGTGGTTACTGAGGATCGAACCTGGGTCCTTGCGCTTGCAAGACAGGAGCCGGAACCACTGAGCTATATCCCCGGCAGCAAGGATATTGTAGTTTTAAAACTATCTTTTAGAACATAATTTTTCACGTAATAGTGCAAATAGGTGTCTTAAGAGACTTACCCTGAAAGTTAGCTCTTTTTCTCTTCTAGATGAATAATTTTGATAGATGATCTTACTTTTTTTCTAAAAAGTGGAATGGAGGCACCAGTTAATTGAATAATTTGTAAATTAGAGTTTTCCTGTTAAACATGATATATTTGGACCAATTCATTCTTTATAAAATGCTCCTTTAAATTCTAAGTGTAGAAAAAACTTTTATATGAGAATGTCTATTCTTATTAATAACCAAATCACTATTATCTCATTATTCATAAACAAACAATGAGATAAATACAACTGAGGAAAGTGGTTTCATTCTTATGTTTCATTTATGTAATAATCTGGTGATAGAAAAAATTAGTTGACTCAGAGGAAAACAGTTGTCTTATATTTGCAAGTTGATTACAGTTTGGGAATACCTATAAACAAGCAAACATCCTTTCTATTTTTTGCAGGTAAAAAACAAGTCAAATTAGCTTCTACTTAGTTTGTATGATTCCTTACGATTAAATTTTGTACTAGCTGTATATGAGAAAATAAGACTTTGTTGCTTCATTACACTTTGATATAATCAAAACATACGTAGAAAATGAGGCTCCTAATCACAGCAAATCTATTAAGTGTGTTGAATAATTTATTGTCAGTTCAAACATATAATCCTGTTCTCAGTATTCCAGTTTCATTTTCTGCTTCCTTCTGTTTATTACCCTTCTAGTCTATTCTGTAGCACTAGCACAAAAGATATAGCTTTCTTGGCATAAAACTACTTACTTGCTAGTGTGTGGACTGGTATGTAGGAAACTTTCCAAATTAGGATAATCATGCCCAGGTATGGAAACCACACATATAAAACTTGCACCAGGACCTATGCTGCAGGCCAGCAGCTTCTTACATAAAGCTGTTGTTGACTAATCCTGTGTCTTCTGGTTGTCTCTTAGATACAGGTTGTTGATTCTGTTGTTTATATTGATTTGAAATAATTTCCTGGATGCAAAGTAACACATAAAACAATTGTCTACTGCACTGTTCCATACGGCAAAGCTACATGTGGCTACTTGAATTTAAATAAACTCAAATAAAACTAGAAAAGTCAGTTGCATGGTCTTGTGCACATTTCAGTTGGGGGTAATAGCAACTGTACTAGACAGATTGGGAGACCGTTTCTGTAACTCTGGCATTCTAATGGAGAGAGTTGATTGACATCTTAGCTTTTCTTTCTCCATACATTTTGCTAACTCAGAGATAAGTTGTGCTATATTTCCATTGTATTAACTAGAGCTCTATACTGTCGTTGTTAATCCTGCATAGGATTTCATTGCCTAGGTGTTCCTCAATAGATTTTCCTAGTCTTTTGTCGATGGACATAGAAATTACTTTTATTTTTCCTCTTTTACAAAAACTGTTGCAATTGTTATATTTAGTATATATTTTTGTACACCTGTCTAAAATGTTTTGAATTGGGATTGATGCATTTTGGTATATTTTAGTATATATTGGCTCAGCTGCCTTGCAGAGACTGTACTTACTGTTCCTTTGGTTGGTTATGAGACTACATTCATATGCACTAAAGCAATTCATTGACCACTGTAATCTTATTTAATTTTTCTATTCAAATAGGAATAATAGTACCCAGCACTTATCTTTCTAGGTAATTATGAACTATAAAGGAAATATATGATATGCGATAGTTTAAAAAAAGGAAAGTGCTACTCCTGTCTTTGATATTTATATTATTAAAGTCTCTGGTAGTTATAATGGTAAAAGTCCTAAATCTTCTGCAATGTAGTTTAACTCAAAAGAAAGAATGGTGATTGTAATGGTGGTAGGAACATGACTATGAAGACTTTCCCATGAGAAAGAGCCCTTGCCTTAAAAGATATCATTTGTTATAAGGCTTGACACATTAATATGAAGGTAGGATTTTCTGTACAAAGACATTTAGCCAAGTGGGATAACGTTTTAATGTTAGTTTGGATAAACACTATGGTGGGAGGTGGGAGGTAGGAGGTGGGAGGTGGGAGTGAGACCATCCAACTCCATTCTTCTTTTACGAATGAGAAACAGAGGGTCAAAAAAGTGAAATAAATGATCAGGCTCGCACTGCTAATAATAAGTAGCAGAAACTGAAACCTTAATTTTCTGAACCTTAGCCTAGTGTCTTTTGCTCTGACATCCACCCCTAGCAATGAGTAATGCAATCATTACTCAGGGTTTACAACAGGGTTTTTATTCTACTAGAGGAAATTTAAGCCAGTACATAGTTAATCTAGTATGATAACTGATTTTAATTTAGTTTATTCTTGAAGTACATGTTTCCTGGGCTATTTGGAAATCAGGCTGCCAAATTCTTATTAGCCTCTTGAAATTCTTAAAGAAACATGAGAATTTTTCAAACTGATTCTTTAGGACAAATTGTAAATCAGATCTCTTCTCATAAATTTGGCATCAAATTTAACATTCCTTAGGAACACATTATCTGGTGATGCTCTCAGAGTTGTTCTTTTAAGTTAATCTCAATTTTAATTTGCTCTATGACATAAAGTTTCTTGATATAACCAAATTATACAGGTAATTTCTACCATCAGTAAAAATAATCAGATCACCAAGTCCTAATGGAACTGGCTTAATAGGCATCCAAGTCCAACCCCTGTAGCCATGATGCAAAGGGTCTTGCTACTGCTTGAGCCAGCACCCGAGCTTGGTGTCATCCACAAGGTGCTGGCTGTGCTTCAGCAGAGGGGCCTCTCGCCCCTTTGGAGTTCCCATCTCACCACAGTATGTCCTCAGTGCTGGACAAGGAGCTACATGATTTAATGTTTTCCTGTTGGGATTTGGCTTGCTTTGCTTTTGTTAGTTTCTATACTGTATTCCTGCTTTTTGGAATAGTAATGGTTACCCAGTGCCATTGTAGTTGACAGTGTTTAACTTCTTTTTGATATTTACAGAGGTTTACAGCTAAGAGTTTGCTTTAAGTTTCAAAAGAGACTTTGGATTTTTCAGCTATGTTGGAACTGTTAGGACTTTGGCAATTCTTGGAAATGGACTAAATGCAATTTGCATAAAGAAATGTGCACGAGTCTTTTGAGGCTAGAGGCAGAATGTAATAGTGTGTATCTAGGTGTCCCCTGAAAGCCTCATGTAATCATAGGTGGGGCCTTTGAAAGGTGATTGGATAATGAGAGCATTGTAGCTGACTTACTGTTAGGACATAGGGCATGGTGAGAAGAGGTGGGACACCGTGTGTGTGAACAGAAAGGTGGCATCTCCTTTCCTGACCCCTGCTTCGATGCTCTGCTTCCTCCCTGCTGCCATCACACAAATAACACTTCCTCCACTATGCTTTTCTGTGCTGTCTAGCTACATTCAAGCTGCTAAATGTGGACCAGAACCTCTACAAACTGTGAGCCAAACTCAGCCTTTCCCCTTGAATGACAAGTATTGGATATTATGTCCCAGCTATAAGAAACTTGTCCAAGACAGTATTTTTTTCTGCAGCATGAAGCAATTAGATAGTATAATGATGAAGATCTGAGAATTGCCTATTAATACCATTGTAGTAGTATTTGCCAAATTGTTACCAAGCATAGCTCGCTCAAAATCCCAAAAATTCTCCTTGAAATTTAATTTGGAAATAAAGATATGTGCTTTTTTTCTAATTTTAAAAGCATAACTGGTTCACATCACAAACATCTTCCTATATGTTGGTGATGGTAGGGGAAAAATATGGTAAGCCCTGTAGTCCTTATCCCATTTTTCTCCTTTCTATCTACTCTGACCTGTTTTTGTCATGTCTATCCTATTTTTAATTCCATAATAGAGCCTGCCCCAAATGTACTTTAGAAGTATGTGAAGTATAAACCCTAAACAAATGATTAAATTTATTGACTTTTCACTGATCTACATAAAATAAATTGCTGAGAGAATGTAATAGTCCTTGGCCTGGGCCTTATGATGGCAATAAGGGATAGCTCACGGGCCAGGGATTTAGCTCAGTGGTTCCGGCGCCTGTCTTGCATGCGCAAGGGCCCGGGTTCGATCCCCGGTAACCACATACAATACTGGATGTGGAGAGTCACGCCCAGCAGCAATCAGTACCATATACCACAGTACCAGGTGTGGTGGCTCACGCCTGTAATCCCAGCACTCAGGAGGCAGAGGCAGGAGGATTGCTGTGAGGTGAGTTTGAGCTCAGGGCCAGCCTGAATCACAAAGCAAGACCCTGTCTCAAAAAACCTTAAAAAAGAAAGAAAAGAAAAGATATAGCCTACTGATTTTTTTAAAAAATTGATGGTATTTTGTTTTATTTCTGTTTTTTTTTACTGTTGGAAGGATAACATAGGTGGAGAAGGACAAATATATGGATGTTTCACAGATGTGTAACTGGTTAAGATTTGACAGAAGCTTAGTATATTTGACTATAAAGCAACTATAGTAATGTTATTAATGCCTGTAGTATTCATGGAAATCTGTCTAAGTATTTTCACAGTGTTGATACAGAAAGCAATATCCACCATGCTTTAATTTTAGTGCTAAATAGTCCTATGGTACTTTTCATATTGTTAATGTCATTGTAGTTAACTTAGCAAATCTTTTAAACTGCAGAATACAAGAGAATTTTTTACTTTATAGTATCAAAATATAGTTCAATTTTAACTTAAAAATCACAGTAAAAATCAAAATCATAGATTTTGCTGTGATTTGATTTAAAACAAATCAAAATGTTTTCAGTAGTAAACGTGCAATATGTTTTTTTGTTTAAGACAGACATGGAGGCACACACTTGTAGTCTCAGCACTCTCAAGGTGAGATAGGAGGGTCACAAGTTCAAGCCCAGCCTGGCCAACTTACTGACATAGCAAGACTCTGTCTCGAGAAGAGAAACAAGAAAAAATTGGGATATAGGTCAGAGTGAATGCTCCTGGTTCTCCAGTATCAAAAAATAGATATTTTTGTTTCATTCTCAAGGAAAAAAATATGTAGTAGATAGAAAGATTTTTTAAATTGATCAAATAATTATGATCTCAAATTGAAAAGTAAGTTTGTTGGTTGTGCAGTTTAAATCAATCAAGTTTCTGCTCTGATTTAATAAAGGCTTATCCAATGGCTGGATCAAAATGTCTGTCTCAAAATAGGTACCTTAAATTATTACATATGTGTGAGTGGCAGCTGGGAGTGGTCATATTCAGAGAATTGAATTTTGTGGACCTCAGAAGCAGAAATTATATTTGGATAAATTAAATTTATTGAGAAATGATTAATTTGGTTTCCATTTAATAAATGACAAATATAACTGCTGTGTGGTGTTCCTTGACCTATATAAGATGGAAAGTATTAGTTACTGTGTGGACTTGATATAATTTAAAAGGTAGGTTTTGCTCAAGTCACAGGTGTGGACAGGTGTAAAGCTTCTTTGGAAATAGATGTTTTCAGCAGTATCAGACAGTCGGGGTGATTCTGACTCCCCTGTTTATTTGCTTCAGTGTTTGGTCTTCAAATGATTCTGTATGGAGCGGCGGCAGCTCAGGATCAGAAAGTTGGCTTGGATAACAGAGTTTTCTATTCAGCAGATACAGTAAGAAAACTTCTTCCACCACCATGAGCTAGAACAGGCAGAACACTCAAATGGAGACAGACAGACATGCATGCACACACACACACACACACACACACACACACACACACACACACTCTCTCTCTCTCTCTCTCTCCCTCTCTCTCTCTCTCTCTATCTCTCTCTCTCTACCAAAACCATCTGGAGCTTGTTGTTAATCTAGGATTAGTTTCAGGACTTCCGCACAGTACTATTTGACAGTGTGAAACCAAACAGACCAGAAATAGTCTGCACTGCTGGGGCTGACATCCCGGTAAGCGTTCAGGCACCCAGTGAAGCAGCATACAGCCTGCTCTTCAGACCACATGCTTTTCATCAGTGTCATGAACATGAAATTTTGGAATTGTTCCTGTTGGCATTTTCATTTCTGTTTGGAGGCTATAAATCTTAATTATACGGCTAGGACTCCTGACATGTCAAAACAAAGAATTTAAACCTTTCTGTTCACTTGCTTGAGACCGCCTCCCCCTAATTTTGCAGATTGGCCTGGTTATTATTTCAGCAATATATAGTTATGTACTTTGCCATTGAGAGGTCCATCAGTTTTGCTACAGATATTCCTTGATGACCAAAAATCACATCTTGTTCCAACTTGATAGCAAGTTAGAATGAATGAAGACCTTGGAAAATATAAATATATAAAAATTAACTTATTTAAATTGGCAGTTCTTTTATCACTTTAAGGCAGTATTAGTGGTCAGAAATACTTCTAATTTGCTTTTACTTTTTAAAAGAGAACCAAAAGCAGAGAAAAATCTACTTGGAAAAGGTAAGTACTTCATAAAATTCATGACAATAATGTTACATACTTTCCACAAATGACTGAAGCTGAACAATTACATGTGTTGCTAATACTAAATACTTAGTTTTGTTTTCTCTGTTTTTAATAAGCTTTCTGTATTATTTGTAATTGCAAATGCCCTTAGAGGTATTGGCCATAATAATAGTGAGAAATGAGCAATAACTAAGGTTTATCATTATACAAAATTATCATTTTTTAAAAAGAAAAGGCCAAAATCTTTAGAGACAGTTAAAATATGACAAAAATATATCTGCAAATACATGAAAATAATCTCCAGTGTTTCCAGTTCAGCACAAAGCAGTTAAAAAGTTATAAAAGCAATGAAACAGAAAGATGAATCTGAATTGGAAAAACTCAAGTATGACCACTAAAGAGAAGAAGATTTTATTTTATTCTTTAAATTAAAAAAATTTTTTGTGTGAGTATTGAACTCAGGACCTTGCATGTACCAGTTAGGCATGGCACTGCTGAGCCACATTTCTGGCTGAGAAGAAAGATTTTAAAAGGAGGTTAAATATCACTTGGGAAATAGACATAATGGGAAAAATAATTCCAGGAAATGAATATTCTAGAAGGAAGCAACGCAATGAATAATAAACATAACAGGTAACATCTTAAAAACAATATTGAGAGGAGGAGAGGCAATATTCCCAAGCTGGAAACAACTCAAAATCCATCAGCTAGTGAAAAATAAAGATAATTTCAGGCAAAAAAAGATGGCCAAATAAAGGTATGCAACACTTATCTATTCTTCCACAAGAAAGCAAAGTAATAGATGTTTAGTCACACATTTAGGCCAGTTACCACTGAAGAACCTAGAATTCAATGTTAAAAAAAATTGAAACCTTGTAAAATCCAGAGACTTGGGGCCACAGCATGGCAAGAAAAATATTCTTTCACCTGCACCTCAGCTTCATATTTTAGGGAGGGGAAGTCTCCTCTCCATGGGAAAAAAGGCAGAACAGAGAAACCAGGAGGACTGCGTCAGTGAAGATATGGACGGCTTCTACTTCTAGGTCTTGGAATGCTTCTCAACTCTTTCAGCCTTACAGCCTATATAGATAAGGGGCCTGAAATCTGCAGGCACCTGGCTTTGACTAGATATTCCCCCTTGAACTTCTAGTGTGCTACAGCAAAGAGTCATCTTGAGAAGGGACCTGTTGTCTGAATTTGCTCTAGTGGTTAGAAATCCCTGCATATCCCTATTGCTGGTCTCCCACAGACACTCCAGTGCACTGGCGCAGTGGGTGGCTACTTCACAAGCCTTACTTGGCTCAGTAGACTCATTTTTATACCAACTCAGTGAGAGTGCCAAACAATGGGAAGTGCGTATTGTCACGTGAAGAGGAACTGACGGTGCTGTTCACAAGACCTGGGAGATAAGGAAGACTGCCCTCCACGACCCAGTGTGTGGCTATTGTGTGTGGTTTCCTTGGCTGAGTATGGCTGCTTACATGATTCTGCTACCCTACTCTCAGGGATATGCACAAGCACCTTTTGCTAATAAGCTAAACATAGAACTTCGAAATATAGCTCCCCTGCCCACAAAGGCTTTCTAGGTTGGAACAACGACAACCTTAGTCTATCCTTGAGGTGCACAGCAAAAGAAGATCTGGAAAGAAACCTTGCTTAACCATGGCTACATTTGGCTCTTGTGTGAGCATATCAGCTAAGAGGATTTTTTCATCTCCAGGAGTAATCTACTTAAGAAATTGAGGATGCGGGAAGGCAGCCCCTTAGTCCTTATCCTAGCCCCATGCACACACAGCTGGAGGTTAGGAGGTCTCACTCCTGGGCTGCATACCCACAGGAGCAGTAGAGAGGAGTATCATAACTTTTGTTGACACTGCACCTGTGCAGTTCTCTGCATCAGTAGCCCATGCAACTTGTCATATACAGCTGGGAAGACTTGGTCTGAGTACCACTAAGGGAGTTTTGTGATTCCCTCTTCTCTTGTGGAGCACCTGGCCCCTCACCAGTGTCTAAACAGAGGATAGGTGCTTTGGGCCTCTGACCAGGACTGTAGCAGCCAATGCCAGTGTTACGGTTTGTATCTAGATGTCTACCCAAAGCCTCATGTGCTCATAGGTGGGGACTTTCACAGGTAGTTGGATCTAGAATATATGAATATGGACTAAAGGTATGTGCTAACTAAATTGGTTTAGCATAGTTGTAGGTGTAGAAGACTCACCTGGGTATTAGTGGCACCAAGCAATAAAATTGTAGCCTGAGTGGAATAAAAAGAACGATGGAAGGCAGTCTCACAGCATTCTGCCTGCCCC
>PVIR01030458.1:0-20142 GCA_004026965.1 Petromus typicus | reverse complement strand
TATGATTGATATAGGTAAATTTAATGCTGCCATGTTTTCCTGTTCTTGGCTGTGTTAGTCTACTTTTGCCCTTTCCCCATCAGTTCCTTGTTTGGTCCCAGGGCTTGACTCGGTTAGGTCTCATTGATGTGTAACTTTCCTTATTTTTCTCCAAGATATTCTTTAAAATGTTTTGGAGCACAGGTTTTGTATTTGTGAAATTTTTTCGGTGTTCTTTGTCATGAAAGTATCTTATTTCCCCATCAATTTTTTTTGTTTGTTTTTAAGTTTTTTTGAGACAGGGTCTTGCTTTGTGGTTTAGGCTGGCCCTGAGCTCAGCCTTAAACTCACATCACAGCAATCCTCCTGCCTCTGCCTCCTGAATGCTGGGATTACAGGCATGAGCCGCCACGCCCCACACTGTAGTATGTGGTACTGGTTGCTGCTGGGCATCAGTCTCCACAGCCAGTATATTATGTGGTTACCGGTGATTGAACCCGGGTCCTTGCACTTGCAAGACAGGCACTGGACCCACTGAGCTGAATCCCAGGCCTCCCCATCAATTTTGAAGGATAGTTTTGCTGGATACATTAGTCTTGGTTGGAAGTTGTTTTCCTTTAGGGCTTGGAAGACTTCACTCCAAGCTCTTCTTTCATTGAGTGTTTTAGTTGAGAAGTCCGCTGTGATCCTGATAGGCTTCCCTTGGAATTTAACTGTTTTCTTTTCACTGGCTGCTTTCAGTATTTCATTCTTTTTTTGGACACCTGGGACTTTTATGATGATATGCCTAGGTGTAGAGTTTTCCATGTCATGGGCATGTGGCATTCTGTATGCTTCATATATTTGTATGTCCAATTCTTGACCTTTTTCTGTGAAGTTGTCTGCCATTATTTCTGTGAATAGCTTTTTGATGTCTTTAACATTATCTCCTGCTACCTCAGTGACTCCAATCTATCTTATGTTATTCTTCTTTGAATCATCTAGGAGCTGTTGGATTGACTTTTCATTATCGCTTGCTTTTTTCCATAGATTATGCCTTTCCAGTTCATTGGTTGTGATCCTGTCTTTTAGGTCTGAAATTCAGTCTTCTGTCAAATTCATTCTATTGCGTAAACTTTCATTTTCTTTCTTAATTTCCTGGACTTCTGCTTGTAGGTGTTTAAAAGGTTCCATTGCTTTTGCTATCTTGGATTCTATCAACTCCATGATTTCCTCTTTAGCTTTATTAATCATCATGGTGACAGTGTCCAATATCTCTGCTTTCATCTCAGAGATCAGTTCTGATTTTCATTGTACTAGATCTGCTTTGTTTAACATTTCCGAGGACCCTAGAGACTGGGCTTCACACTTCTCTATTTCCCTTCCCCCTGAGTTACCTTGAGGTGAGGATCTTTATATCTGAGACTTTGACCTGCCCTACTTTCTGGCACTGTTTGTTGCAAGTCACTTTCTCCTAATAGTTAGGAACCTTAAAATAGCAGTTTTTTTTGGGTTGTTCTTTCCATCTGTATAGGGACCTAAAGAAAAACCCTAATTCTGGCACACAATATGAGGCACTCAGTCAACATAGTCAGAACACCTTATCCTATCGGCTTTAGAGGCAGGAAGGCTCTGGCTCCTGAACTGCTACAATGGTTCTGCCTGAGATTCCAGTGGGCCCACCTACTCACCAATACAATGTGACTGGATGTGCTTCTGCAGTTGCTGTAAGAAAGGCAGACTCTGACCTGCTAACTTCAGTCCCTGGGCTCTCTTACGGCATGGGCCTGGAAGCCAGTAAGCTCCAACCTTGGCGCAGATTTGGTGGCGCAGTCGCCATTTTCTGAGCTGCCCGCTGCTAAACTCAGTCCCTGGGCACTCTTCCTGCATGGGTCTGGAGGCCAGTAAGATCAGACTGTGGCACAGATTTGGTGGTGCAGTCGCTGTTTCCCAAGCTGCCCGCTGCTAACCTCAGTCCCTGGGTGCTCTTCCAGTGTGGACCTGCAGGCCAGTAAGCTCCAACCCCATCTCAGATTCGGTGATGCAGATTCGGTGGTGCATTAGCTATTTCCCGAGCCTCCTGCTGCTAAACTCAGTCCCTCGGCGCTCTTCCAGCGTGGGCCTGGTGGCCAGTAAGCTGCAATTCCACCGCAGATTGGGTGGCACAGTTGCTGTTTCCCGAGCCACCCGCTTCTAACCTCAGTCCTTGGGTCCTCTTCTGGCGTGGGCCTCCTGAACTTTTTCTTTATTTATTCTTCTTTATTCTCACTATACATTTATTTATGTAATACATTTATGAAATACATTTATTTCATTCATGACCATAATTATGAAACTATTGTGGACTTGTTTCTTATCATCTCATCTTTGTGCTCATCCAAATGCATATCACCTTTAAATTGAACTTCTATCTCTCTAGTCTTGTTATCTTAAAAGCCATTCTGTGTAAGCAACAACTAAAATTACCCTTTTAAAACTGAAGCTATATTATGGCTGTTTACTTTAACAAAACAGAACAGACATTCCTAGTGATTTGCTGTTGTTAAAGTTAATCAGACTCTTCCATTGGCCCACAAGATTTTTGGAATCTCTTCTCACTTATTCCATCTTCTGTAGAGCACTTCTTTCCTAAATTCCCACTAAAAAGCTTTCTCTTCCTCAAACATGCCAACTGTCTTATTGGCTCTATATTTGCTGTGCCCCTTCCTTTGCATGCATTCCCAATAATTTTTTGATTTCTGGTACATTTTAATAATTATAGGGTCTTAAAATATTATATTTTTAGAGAGATCTTTGAGAAGCACTTTCTATAGTGTTCCCCTCCTTTATATTGTGGTGTTGTTGTCTGTTTTACAACTTTTATGGCAGGAAACCCCAAGTTTTGTGAATCACATTATTTTCTGTACTGTTTACTATTGTGTTGCTCACCCCCCAGGAGAGTGCTGAACATTTGTTTCTGGAATAGCCTAGATGAGAGAAATACAACTGGAATTAAGAAAAGTGCCATACTTAAATTTTTTTTTAATATGCCTCTTTTACTTATTCAACTTAACACGTAAGATTTAGTCTTCATTTTATGGAATCCAACACAGAACACTGAACACTTAGATTCCTAAGGAGTAATTTTGGTGATTAAAACAGAAATATATCCTGACTGGACCATAGAAATCATTCACCTAATCGTGCTTATAGAAACTTCCCTTAAATTTTTTTCACTAATTTAGTACCTTTAAGATTCTTGTTCTACAGCAAGGAGTCAGTTCTGTTAGAGGATGGCTTATCTTGCAATTCTGGTCAGATGTATCTCCAATTTAATAAAATTAAATAGACAATCTAGTTTTGGATCACTTTAAATTCGATCATATTGAATTGAAATATATCTTTTTTTACACACAGATGCTAGTGAAGATAAACTCAATCTAGAATTGATAATTTTAAAACAAATGACCGTTTAGTAAAAAGGATTAAGGTGCAAAAATCAATAGTAGTATGGAAATAGAATATAAATTAAATTATGTCATGTACCCCAAAATATCAATACAAGTAAACACTTGATGTCAATAAAATTGAAAGATTGGAAAAAATATGTAATTTTCTGAAAAACACAGTATGAAAATTACCTCAAGATGACAGAAGAACTTGAAGAAATTGGTAACCATAAAGAATTGGAATTATTGTTCGATATCCTGTCCTCACCTTTTAAAATCTTGGGTTTAGAAGAGTTTACAGGAACATTTCAGAGAACCTTTGAGAAGGATGATGTCACTCTAATATAAACCGCTTTCTAGGTTTGGGGGCAGTAGGTCTTCCAATCATTCAATAAAGTCAGCCTAACCTTGACACAAACTGAACAAAAAAAGCAAGAAAAAAGAAAAATTACAGGTCAAAGTTTATGTATACAGAGATTCTGGAAATTATTTGCATTATATATTAAATAATAAATATATAAAACACATCAGAATCAGATAAGACATGACCCCAAAGACAAGAGTTGCTAAACAGTTGAAAACCCATTTAATGGCAATAATCTTTCAAACAAGCATAATAATGAAGACACAAATATTAGAAAAATTCCATTTAAAGTCACGAACTAGTAAGGATGCCAGCTATAATGTATTCTATTTACTATTTCAGTCAATATGTTCACTAAAGGAAGATTATTCTTAAAGGAGGAGATCCAATTATAGGAAAGAAAAAATAAGACTTCATGGTTTGCTATTGAATTGATTGCTGATCTGAGAAAAAGCCAAGAGTATCAACAAATATAGTACAGAGATCAATTTCTATGCACTGGCAACACATTTGAAAAATATACTTTAAAAATTATTTTTTTATGTTAGCATTTAGTAGTGAAGTCGCCAAAGAGTTCCAAGGAGTGAAGGCATAGTGGAGGAAGGCTGCTCAACCAATAGCAACCAGGAAACAGAGGGAGGCAAGGACTGGGGACCACAGTCTATCCTTTCAGATTCTCTCCCAACTGACCATTTCCTCTGGCCACACTCCACTTCCCAATAGCACATTTAGTTATACATTTATCCATAGGTGAGAACACAGATGAGTAGAGTGTCCCAAAGACAGTCATTTTCTCAGGTACCACCTCTGGACACTGGAGACTTTTGTGGGACATATTAGGTCTAAACCACTGCATGCATGTAGTACATAAAATGGACATATGTGCCATACCACTAAAACTCATAGAGAAGCATTACGTTCATGAAAGCAAACACATTTCGGGAGATGCAGTGCTGTAAAAATGTCAGTCATCTCATGAAGTTTGTATGATTCTGAATAATTTCATGAAAGTTCCAACATGTCCTCCTTGGAATTCATACATAGCAAACTAAAGTGGTCTATACTGCATTTGCAAGCAAATGGCTGTGTGAAAATAGAACATACAGAAGTGTGTACAAATTATTAGTGTAAAGCTCAGTGCACTACCAAATTAATTTGGAAAGTCGCTACACAAATTGTGTGACAAACCACTATCAGCCATGTTATCAGCCACCCTCATAATACTCTTCTCTGTTTTGTATTCTCACCATGGTAACTATTTTCTCTGCTTCCCAACAATATATTTTAATTTGTCTATTTTGAACTATATTCTAAATGGTATCACCAATCATTCATTACTTTATATTTGGTGTCTTTTTTCAACATTATGACTGTAGAGTTAACCCATTCTTTAGATAGGCTAGTAATTTATTTTTATTGCTCTGCAATTTACCTTATTTTTGCTATTAGAACCATCATTTTAGTAGTAATAAGTATCATGCATATCTATTTTCATTTTGAAGTTATTATAAACAACATTCCCATAAGTGGGCCTATGGATATCTTAGGTACATCCACATTCATACATGCTTGTGTACTTTCCTTTTGTATGTTTAGCCAGTAATAAGACTGGTCATAAGAACATATATGTTCAGTTTCAACAGGTGCCACCAAAAACATTTCTAAAGTAACCTTGCCAACTTAGGTGTCAGTTGCAAAATTCCTGTTCTTCATAAACACACTTACCCAGTGTTTCCAATCACTTTAATTGTATTCTGTCAGGTGAGGATGGAGTAGTGTCTCATCATAATGTTAGTTTTCATTTCTGAAGGACAAATGAGGTAGACATTTTATGGACTATTTCCATTTATGATTTGGTGATGTTCTTGCCAAGTCTTCTCATTAACTGTCTGTTACGTTTTCAGCTTTTCTCTTGTTGATTTATGTATTTTTTTCTGAACATGGTTGTCTGTTAATTTCACACATTGCAAATACTTCTCTATTCCTAGTTTCATTCACTTGGTTAACGATGTCTTTCGATTAACAGACCTTCCGAATACTTTTTTTTTTTTAAAAAAAATCTCCCATCAATATTTTCCTTTATGAATAGTGTATTTTCGTGACTGGTTTTGACAGTTGTCGTCTGTCCTCTGCGCATTTATTTCTTTTAGGCACAACAACAAGTTGCCCCAAACCTGGTGTCTGAAACCAACAAAAATTCATCCTCTCATAATTTTGGGGCCAGAAGTTTAAATTTACCATTCTTGGTTAAAAACCTAATGGCAGACAAGCTAGTGAGTTTAAAGAAGTTCTTTCTTTCTTTCTTTCTTTCTTTCTTTCTTTCTTTCTTTCTTTCTTTCTTTTCTTTCTTTAGTTGGCCTTAGTTTAAAGAAGTTGTTTCTTTCTTTCTTTCTTTCTTTTTTTTCCTTCTTTAGTTGGCCTCTGGTTTTATTTTTGAGAACCATTTTCCTTGTTTTGATTTGAAATGATGCCACCAAAACATATTATAGAAACATCACACTTTGCAAAACAGAAAGAAGTTGTTTCTGTCTCTTCTGTCTTCTGATGGCACCAGAGGCCTTTGGCTTGTGGCTGCATCCATGGCTGTCCCTCTTCTGATTGGCCTCCCTCTGTCTGTAGAGTTAGATTCCTGTGTGTTTCCCTTTTGTGAGACCATACACAGTTGCATTCAGGGTTTGCACTAATAATACGGGACAGTTTCCCATCTGAAGATTTTTAATGTAATTACATTTGAAAAATCACTTTTTCAAGTAAGTGCAACTTTACAGGTACCAGAATTATTGGGAGAGTGTTACTTTGTTTACTACAGCAAATTAGAGAAGCTACTCTTCAATGTTATCTTCCAGGATTATTTTATGTTTTTACTTGCAAACCACCTGAAATTGAAGTATGTGTGCATGGAGTGGGTTACTCAGTTGATCAAAATAGCTCTAGAGTTTTAAAATGTACTGAACTCTAATATCAGCAACATATCTGATATAAGTTAAATATTAATACATGTATGGCCCTATTTTCCAATGTTTGCTGCCTTAGAATATTTGTTTATTTTGGCATCTATAGAATTCTATCTTAATTACTTAGAGCTAATGTACCATATTTTTCTACTTTAAGAGTATTTGCTACATTATATAAACACATCATTATCACATTCAACATCGATAATTTGTACCAGTATATAACACAACTTGATTCTCATTTTTTCTCATGCACCAATAAAAATTTGAATTAAAAAAGAGTGTCTGATAATTTGGTACAATGTGTATATCATTTATTTTCTTTCCATCTCCTCCTTATCTTCTAAAATCCTCCTGAGGTTTAGAATCAGGATTAGATTGCATTAAATCTAGAGAAAAAATAAGAGGAGAATTCTTAATTTTATGATACTAAATCTTCATGCTCTGAAATAAAGTGATTTCTTAAATTTGTTTGGTCTTTGATTTTTTTTTCAGTATCCGATCACTTCTGTGAAAAGTCCTTATACATATTTTATCAGATTTTTGCTTGAGTGCTTATTGTTTCTTAATATACTGTAAAAAGTTAATTTAAAATATTTTATGACTTTTCATTTTTTGTTATAGCCAAATCAAATTCATTTGTGTATGCTGATCTTATATTCATAGACTTTGTTGAGAAGTAGTAATTTGTAGATAGTTGTGGTTCTCTGAATGCAAAGATATCATGGATGAACACTGGCTTATTTAATTCTTCTCTGGAACTTTAACCTTCCCCACCTATTCTTCATTGGTTGTAGCATTTAGTACAGCAATACAGAAGGTGTTGTTTGCATGAGATTACACCATCTTGTTTCCGGTTTCAGGGAAAACTTTCAAGTCTTTCACGATGAAGTTCAGAATTGAAATTATTAGGCTGAAAATCTTTATCAGACTAAAGAATTTGGCTTTTATTTCTACCTTCTTAAGATTTTAAAACTTTAATTATGAAGGAGACTTGAATTTTATTAAATGCTTTCATTTTATATGTTAAAATGATGAAATGAATATTCTTTTTAGTTTTTCATATTATTCATTTTCAGTGAGTTTGATTTTTAAATTTTAAGATTATGCTAAAGATGTGGAATAAGTCTATTTTGTTACTGTTTTTGTATGTTGGTTAACTTTATGTCTTTTAAAAACAATTCATCTGGTGCTTTTGGAGTTTATTATACTCATGATAGAAGACCTGTAATTTTCCTTTTTCTTTCTTTTTTTGGTAATGTCCTCATTATGATACACAGTAGCCAAGTTATATAATCAATGTGAAACAAGTTGGAAAATGTCCCTGTTTTACTATTGTCTGTAGATGCTGTAAAAAATTATTTTTTCATGAATGCTTTGAGAGTTTATGTCGAATTCATGTGCATTAGAGGTTTAATATTGTATAGAAAAATTACTGATTAAATTAATTTAAAAGTTAGTTATTTTTCAATTTTTTTCAAGAACTTATTTTAGTAAGTTGTATTTTTAAAGAAATTCTTCACTTGTACTTAATTTATCACTCTCTGTTAGCCCAAGGTTGTTTTAAATAATTTTTTGCTCACATCTTAGAAATTAGTCATATTTTTCATCTGATATTTATTATTTATAGCTTTTTCTTGCCATATTCTCATTGTTAATTAGACTTTAGTTTAATTAGACTGTTTGATTCGTATTTGCTTTTTATCTTATAAATATTATTTCCTTCTTTCTATTTTGTGTTTAACATTGCTTTTATTTTCTAAATTATTGAGACAGATGTGTAAATGAGTTTTTGGACATCTTCTGTAATCCAGGAATTTAGGGTTATTGTTTCTCTTCTAGAAACACATTTAGCTTTATTCAACATTTTTATATTTTTTACTCCTCAGGTTAAATGTTTTCTAATTTTTACTTTTGAACAATATATTAATTAAAAATTAAAAATGATTGCCAGTTTTATGTGTAACTTTTGTTGTAGTTTTCAGTGGTAGTACCACGGTTGTCAGATAATATTCTCCATATAAATGCAACCATTTGAAGTTTATAGAGGCTTGTTTTGTGATTTGGCATGTGGCTGGTTTGGGTACACAATTATATGTACTTATAACAATCTCAATTTGGAAATGATGATTATAGTGTTCTATCCATGAAATCAATTTGTAAATCATGTTTAGTTATTTTATATTTTCACTTTTAATTTGATTAAATGACTAGGTACTGAAACAGATATGTTAACAATCTTTTAATAAATTATGGATTTGTAAAAATTTCTTCTTGATGTTTTCCATTATATAATTTGAGAATACATCATTTAACATCTGCAAATTTAGAACGGTTCTATCATTTTTTCTAGATTGACTTTTTTTGTCATGAAATAGCTCTGTATATGCTTTCTGAATACTTGTCTAAATTACAGTTTTTTTCCAAGTTTTATTCCTTTTTGTTTGGGAAAGCTATTGTTTTTATAATACAACTTTTCCATTTATCTTGAACTTTAGTTGTACTTATATTTTAAGTAAACAATTTGTATTTTATTTGTGTATTCTTTGTCTGACAATCACTCCATTGTATTAGTTTTTTGTTCATCTTTGTTAATATGTTTCTCTAAACATATAATATTAAGTTTGGTTTCACTTGTCCTACTTCTGTTTTTTCTTTTAATTTCTCTCCTTTGAATCTGCAGCTTATTCAATTTCTCCTCAGTTTTCTCCTCTGTTGTATTATTCATTATCACTTCTATAGATGACACCATTCCTTAACCACAAAATGAAGTCTTAAGGACACTTTAATTCTATTTATTATTCTTCTCCTTTTTGGTACTGTTGTAGAATATTTTAATTAAATATGATTACATTTCAATTCCCGTCAGTTATTTAAAAATATTTTTGAAATAACTATTTTATTTTATCCCATTTCCTTCACAAGTAATCATTGAAAAACAGTAATTTTGAAATAAGATTTTTTCATACACAGGACTTGGGCATTTCCTTCTGTGCCTTCCCTACTACTTATTAACCATTTCCTCTGCTTTAAAAACCTTCCATGATGTTTCTTTTACTGTTAGTCAGGTGATATTGAATTTAATTGTTGTTTGTTTAGAAAAAAATCTTCATTTTGAGTGATTCTCTGACATGTGTAGGATTCTAGATTGTCAGTCATTTATCCTTATCATTAGAAGCTATAAACTTACTGTCACCTGGATTCTGTACTAATTGACATGGTTGTCATAAGACTCCTTTGAAGGTAGTATAATGTTCTTTGTCTGTTTCTAACACATTTTCATCTTTCCCCATTTCACTATTGTATTTGTCCTAGTTGGAAACGGGGGCATTCCTTGAGGCTATGACTTGATGTTGTTATTTCAGTTATTATTTTTACTGTTACAATTAAAAAAATTTTTTCAGGGCTGGGGATTTGGCTCAGTGGCTCCAGCACCTGTCTTGCAAGTGCAAGGACCTGGGTTCGATCCCTGGTTAACCACATACCATACTGGGTGTGAGACTCACACCCAGCAGCAACCAGTACCACATACCACAGTGCCGGGCATGTAATCCCAGCACGTGTAATCACACCTGTAATCCCAGCACCTGGGAGGCAAAGGCAGGAGGATTGCTGTGATGTGAGTTTGAGGCTCAGCTGAAGGCCAGCCTGAACCACAAGTTTGATAACTTATCAAGAACTGAGAGTAGTATTCAAAATTATTTTAATAATACTCCTAGATTTCTTACAAGGAAATAAAAAATATACTTCACATATCTTATTCTTCTATTTTTACTTATAGTTTAATAAAATCTGGAAAGGTTAAAATGTAAAGAAAAAGATGGAATTCCTGGGTTAAAGAAAATTAATAATAATAAAAATATTACAATTTAGATCCTTTCTCCTTTTGTGAGAAAAGTAATTCCAGGCTGAATGTCACTGTCGAAGTAATTCTGTCTTGTTAAAACACATCATGTCACTTACCACATGTGTGTATCTTGATTTTCATGGATGCTTCCAAAATCAAAATAATGCAACTCGAGTGAGCAGCTATCCCCAGTGTGTCTTAATCTGAAAGATAAATACCTGATGACCCAAGAGAGGACTAAGACTCAAGAGTGTTTCACAGTAATCTATCCTGTAGCTTGTGGATGGAAGTTTAGCTTTTAAAAACTGCTTCAGCTCTTAAAGAAAAATATGACTTGTGCATCTAATAGTGATTTTGTGTAGCCATAATAGTCTTACAGCTTTAAAAAAACTCCCAGGAAACCTTTTGTAGTCCCTTCATAGCACTCCCAGTGTTTTTTAGAAAACTGTCGCTATGCTTGAATTGAATAATCAGCTAAGGACAACCTTAGTAGTACGCAAGAATGAAGTGTTGGCACAATCTGGGAGAGGAATGGGGATATGGAAATTAAACACTGCCTCTTCCACCATCCACTGTACAAAGTAGTAAAACTTGTGGATATAGGAGTGGGGGTTGTGGGGTGGGTAAGGGAATGGGAAAAATGAGAAGTAATGTCATACTAGTGCAAATTTCAATGTTGAGTGTGATCGTGTGTGTGTGTAAATATATAATGTACCAATAAAGATTCAAATTTTTTAAAAAAGAATTCATTAGTTGACAGAACTAACCTGAGATTATATCCTGGAATAAATGTAAAGCCAAATTGCTTCATAGGTAAAGATAAATGTCCTAAAGTATTTAAACTAACGTCTTTGTTTTCAGTGGGCTGAGAGGCTGCAGGTTAGTCCGGGAGTTAGGATAGCGTGGCAGTTGGGGGCACCCTAGAGTACAGGCTGGTTGCTCCTGGGTGGAATATGGACACTCTTCATGTAAAGACCAAGCTCCATTCCTGTCTCCATTCCTGATTTGGCCACTAAATGAGGAATTGTATATGTCATGTACAATGAATATTTAGAACACAGATATGGTCAAAGGAAAGTTCAACTTAATTACTTTGCTTTTATTTACAAAACTTTTCCAGGTAGCACTGTAATGAGTAATAAAACATAAAGCTACAGCACAGTACTGTACTGTAAATGACCAAACATTACAGTATTGAATAAACAATGTGTACTGTACAAAAAACAGGCTTCCTAAACAAGATATACAGAATTGTACCAAAAAAAGATGAGTTGTGTGACCCAGTTAGACTTCACATTGTAAGAGAAGAAATATCTGTAGTATGGCAGCATTGAGCAGGACCTCAGTGTAAATCCAATGCAGGGCTGAATGAATAGCACCATTCTGGAAGCCAAAAGCAACTAAAATAGGCTCCCAGGTCACTGCTTTTTAAATGGTTTTATCTGGAATTACATTTTAAACACGGGGATTTGAGTTGAACCCTAAGATCATTTTTAAATCCTTTTTCTAAATTCTGTGTTTTCCAGATTCAGTATGAAGGCTTTAGGAAATTCTTGGCGATAGAAATACTTTTAAGTGGTCTTTTGTGAATATATTTGCTGGGATTCCTTTAGAATTGTTCTAAGCCCTTAGTATTTGCAGTATTTTCTGTAATGATTAATGAAGTGAGTAAGACCACCAGACCAGGTCAGTCTGGTGTATTTAAGAGCATTTTATGTTCTCTGGTTTCCAAAGAATAAGCTCATCAAACTTACCTCTCACGCAGAGTGAAAATTCCAAATTTATACAAAAGTACTCATGCATCCAGTCATTGGTAAGACTATTGCAATTAGCCTGGCAAGTGGTAAGAAGGCCTTAGTTATGACCAGATGATTTTAATGACACTGGTTTTAGACAGCTGCATGTTAAAGATATGAAAAGTTTGGGATGGCATGAACCATAGCTACCTTTGATCAAGCAGACACAATTGAACCATCTTATAGAAATGTACTCTATAGTTGATAGGTTTGACTGTAACTCTTCTAAATGGAAAAAGTTGACTACTGAAAATATTTATTGTATGCAATTCACATGTGGGGTACAAAAAATAAGTAAAATAGACCCACCCTGTAAAGAGTACCTGACTTAGTGGGAAAAAATAAGTCAAGAACACAGATTAATTCACAATAATGAGATACTTGCTTAAATTTAGCAAAATACAAAATACTATGGCTAAATCAAGCAATAATCATTTGTGGGAGAAGAAAATGTATCAAGGGAAACTAAATAAGGTTTGATTATTTTACTAGTTGAGGGAAGACAGTAAAAGTAGTTGAGTATATTTTCATTTTCTGTTGCACTGATAGTTTTTAAACATAGACATTTTAATTTTTCTTCCTAGAAAAGCTGTAACTATAAAACCTGATAGTTGATATCACAACAGAATTACAGATCTTAATCTACAGTTTTCTATTCTCATTTCAACTTATTACAAGGAACTGACATTTCAGTAAGGAACATGCCCATGATGTGCATAAATTTGGGGCTTAACAGTTCCTTGTTTTTTGTTTCTTTCCAAAATTATCTCATGGATGTATCTGTAGGAGATGGCTATGTTAGTAATGCTATCACGTGTCACCATAATGAAGGAATTCAGTCACTGATTTCCATTATATTTCTATTGCTATTTTTCAATGTACCAGCACTTTCTGACAAAATAAAGATATTTATAATGTACTGTAATAATTTAGCCTTAAATATACATCTATGTAACCTTAAATATACATATATATACATGATATATATATATATAGATACATGTATATATGTATATATCTGTATATATACAGATATATATGTGTATGTATATATGTATATTTAAGGTTACATATTATATATAATCTCATATATAATCATAAGGTTACATGCACACACACACACACACACACACACACACATACACACATTACCACTGAACTAACATGGTGCTATTTTAAACAGATTTATGGACAGGATTTATAAGTACATATATTTTATTGGATTTTCTTTTATAGACTGAATTACATTTATAGCACCAAAGTAGTGCTAATAGAGTCTTTTATTCAGGAAATGAAAATAGTAATGCTATAGAATAAACTGCTGTGATGGTAAGCATTAAAATGAAATTCTGTCTACACTGGAGAATCACTCAAGAAATGAAACTAATTGTAGGTCACGTTGTTATTGTAGACAATGAAGTATACATTATTAGTTTGAAGTAGTAGTAATCAAAAGTAATAAACTTCTAAAAACACTAAAATAAACAGTCCTTCCACATGATCATTCAGCATAAAAATATCTTATTAGCTAGTTGTTTTTCAGTGATTGTAAGATGATATTAATGATATATAGTGATGCTTCATTATGAGAAGGGTCATTAAGCCATCCTGATTCGTTTAACGTAATGTCACAATGGCTTTAGTCATTGAATTTCAATCATAAACTTTGCTCAAACAACGTAACTGATCACTAATGTTCTCATTTGCTCCGGGGCTCACTATAGATTTTTTTTTAATACTTCAATATCATTACTAGGAAGTGAGAGGTTAATCTCTTCTGCATAGCTGTTTATCATCCTCAAGGGCTGCTCTTGAAGCTAATGAAATGCCAGTAATGTCAGTACAAAGAACATTTGACTGACTTAGGGTTTAGATTCTGAGGAGCAGGCATATGTTCCTCATATTTCTCTACTGAGAGGTGATGTGAAGAAATGGTTAACTATGTAAAGTAGTTTGCATCCTTGACAAAGAGAATCTCGGTGTGAATTCAAATGGTCAGTGTTCTCAAAGAATTAGTTTTACTGGCTGTTGGATTAAGAATATTCATGCATTATTATCAAGATAGACATTTAGAAATGATTTAGTACTGCTATAAAAATTAATTATGCTTATTCTATTATACCCCAAGACCTTTTGAATCAAACTGCTTTGTATTTTTCAAGTATTTAGATTTTGTTTTGAAAAGCATAGCTTATAACTTTCTAGAAATCAGTTTTTAAAAGATATTTAAATAAGTCTTCTCGAATATCTTGTAACTAACAATTTCAGTATACTACTAATATATAAATATGTCATTAGTAAACATATTTCCCAAGTTTTGTTTTATGTTTGAAGTAACCTTTCTCAGGAGGAATTTTGAGTAGGTCTATAAATAAATTTCCAACTGCATTGTTTTCACACAGTCTTTATAAGCAACATATAAAATTACCCATATCCATTCAATTACATGTTTATATTTTTTGTTATTTATATATTTGTTAGTATAAGATTATCTCCTGTCTTATTTTTTCATAACAAGGACTAACAAAGCATCTTTGGGCATAATTATCTTATTCTTGAGATTGTGTTCTTGGAAAATATTTTTGGAAAGTTGAATTTTAGTGAATTTAAGAGCACTGAAATTTTGAAGTTATTTAAATATATACTGACTTAGTATCGTATTGACCACTCATTTTTCAAAAGGGTTATACTAATTCATGTGGCTGTGTACATTGTTGAGGATAGGAGGGTATCTGTTTTGACAGTACTCTTACACCACAAAAATTAAAACAGTAAGAATGTTGTCCATCACATTTAATCAAACCTAACTCAAATGATAATTGATCCACTGTGTTTCACGTGGAGGTGACCCAGTGAGGTGATAAAGGATCTGTACTATCTGCTTAGAGATTTCATGTCCAACATGGTATTCTGTACACACACATTCATCTTAGCTCCTTTCTTAAATCTAGATAAAATGAGAATAAAATGGGAAATAGCATATTTTTAAAAAACGATATGAGATGGAGAGGGAATGCCAAAGGCAAGCAGGTGATTCTCTCCATGCAAGAGTGGGGGATCAGGAAAGGTAGGGGTGCAGTGAGATGGATTCAAATGAGGACGATGAATTGAAGGCTTTTGCAAGAAACTTTTGGCCCTCTGTCTAGTACATTCAAGCAGCTGCTTCTCTCACTCCCTGCAAGAGACAGCAGTTTTTTGGTGGAGAAATTGAAAGAGGATCCTTAGTCAGGGACACCGAAGGCAGAGCAGAAGGAAAATGAGAGAGAAAGAGCTAATAAGTAAAAGTCTGAATCCTCCTTTTACCCAATAAAAGAAATTATTAATATCTGAAACTGATAGTTCAAGAAATGCAAGTAGAGACCAATTTTTTGTAGCCAAATACGAGTCAGAGAAAAGGGTGGCTAAAATAAAGCATGTTGGTAAAGGCACCAGCCGGATGAAGGCCAGCATGGACAATGCTGCACACGATTCCTTCTTCCCAGGTTACAAAGTCAGAGACAAGGAGGCCCAGGACACAGCAGGCTGCCTGGGCTGCGGAGACTGAACTAGCCATGGCAGAGTGAAGGTGAAACTGGGTTTTTAAAAGTCTTGGGGATTTTAATTTTTTGTTTCTCTCCAAACAGAGATGGCAGTGAATTAACCAGCTGAGAATTCCTCAATATATAGGAACATAATTATATAGTTGAAACCTACTGAAATACCACTAGAAAGAATAGTCCTGGGAAATAGAAATAGCAGGAAAGAAGTATCCATTAGTGTTTATGATACACCACTTACTCTTCTCAGACTTCTGTTCTGCCTTGGCCTCGGCGGATGAGCACCTTTTCTTAGTGTCCTTTACTTTCTTTGTGTGAACTCTCCTGCTACTATTTACAAGAACACAAAAGTCCCATTTCCAGAGCACCTGGGAAGGGTGGGTATTTGAGAACAGCTTTGTGATTTAATTCTCATCGTGTCCCAGAAGCTTTGCTTTCTTGAAATGAAGAGAATACAAAACATTCTGCAGTTCTGCCTATTTTTTTGTTATTTTTCTCCCCCATCTATGTTCTGACTGATCTGTACCATTTTTCCTGACTTTAGTAATGTAATTCAGTGCGGTTCTATGAGAGATCTGAGATGCTGTTTCAAGCTTCTTGTAACTCAACAAACTCAAATATAGCTCTAAGTAGATTTTCCTTCTCAAAAAATCTCCCATTCTGCACATTGAATATTTTACTATGGTTGTTAAAAATGAAATCATTTATATAAAATTAAAGCTGTGTGCTCTAGATGGATATATGTCTCTAGCTATTTTATACACTTGGATGTACATAGAATTCATCTGACAAATTTATTTAAAATAAATGTGCTGAATCCTTCCAAGAATGTCTGAAGTGGGTCTAGAGTACTTGCATTTCAAACAAGTACTCTCATACAAGTGGGTTGAAAACTATATTTTGAAAAATATTAACTGAAGTGTAACTTTTCTTTTGTGCAAGAAACAAGCTGCTATTTCTAATTTAGAAAATACAGTCACCTCAAAATAAGCAATTTATCTGTAAGGACAGCAAAGCCATAGGGGGAAATAGAAATAAACACTTTAGTTTCCAAATTATTGAAATATAATAGCTGAAAATACCATCAGTAGCAGGGAAGCATATAAAATTTCCTAAAATGAAGAGTAAAATAAGGATTATTTGACATTTATCAATCAAGTTAATATTTGCTTAACAAATGAAATATGATTGGGGATTTAAGAAACTTCAATGTAATGGACTTTTAGAGATAATTTTCCTTTTTGTGAAAGTGCTTACAAGAAAATACCAGTGGTGCTCATTAAAATTGAAGTAATTTGAAAGATACAAAATGAGAAGAATGCATAATATAAGTTCATTTTAATGATTAAGGATAATGTAGCTTGCTGCTACTAATTGTTATGTTCATTATGCCTGGTTGAACATAGAAAATGTTTCTCCACATTCTCATATTTCTTGAAATATCTTAATCCTCTTACTTTAGAAATTAACGAGCCTTTCTGGGTAAATTCATAAGAATGCAGCAGTGTGATTTTGTCAGTAATGTCAGCTGCCCTCTTTTATTCCATGACTGGCATAGGCTAGGAAGCAGCTCAGACTCAAACGATGGATCCTTTTGATTCTTTGTGGGCTGATTCTCTGGAATCCTTAGGTTTGTCTAGAAGTGGAAACTGGAAATCGCCGAGCTGTGGAAGCATTTTGCATGGAAGCAGCTTTGCTATTATTGTCTCCATTTGAATTGATAGTAATTTCCAAGTTCAACCTCTTGGCAACTGAAATTCAGTCTTGATTTCTACTCTGCTATTAGGTGTGCTTAATGGTGAGAAATTCTTAGCAGACAACATTCTAAATTTCACTGTTAATTTCCTATCCAAAGTGAATGATCTGATGAGAGTGGTATGGCCTTGGGCTCCTCATCACCTACCAGATAGGCGGTGTTTCTCCCACTGAAGCAAAGTGGCAGTTGTAGCTTTGCCACCACAGGGAGCTAACAGATGTTTTCTGAAGGTGTGTGACCTCCAGGAGGAGGGTGCGAGGTATGCCATCTTGCATTTTCTCATTCTGAAGGACACTAATGGATTTCAGTACTGTCGAAAGGGTCTTTTTGTTTTTAGATAGGTGGGTATTTAATTATCATTACTTGGATGAACTGGGCTTTCTAGTTCCTCTCAATAATACAAGTAGAGAACTAAAATTTTAACTTCTATTTCAGAAATGAAGAGGGTAAACCCAGGCTGCTAGGATGACCTGTCTGAGACTAAAGTACCACTTCCTAGCTGTCCTGGCAGCCCGGGTTATGCCTGGGTTTTGCACTTGGTGAAGTGTGACACTGTTTCTGGAAAAGGCCACGTTGATAACAAGGAATTGATCATTAGACAATTCTCTGAAGTACTTGAACCGGTTTTCTTTAATCCATGGAGTTTTGGTTCTCTACCTGAAAAGCAGGGATTCTGATTATTGTCTGTTGAAGGTTTTCTCTGGTCTGTGCATGAGTTTGGAGGAGAGACAAGCTGAGAGGTGGGAATCACGATGCCAGGCTCTCAGAGCAGGCTCAGCTCAGCTCAGCTCTTTGCCTTTGGTTTCTTTACTTTTTCGTCATTCTGTAAGAGAGTTGAAAAAAATCTAGCATTCATATCTCAAAGTGAATAAACTATTATACTGTTAAAAATATTACTAGCTAGTATTTCAAAAAATCGTAGATTCTGCTGAATTTTCCTGATGAATAGGATCAGCTTTAGCAACATGCTTTGTGAGAGAGGTTTCCTTCATGGTGAGGAACCACTTGGGATTTTCCAAGCATGGTGAATTGCTAAAGAAATATTGTGGAATGTACATTCCCTAATGATTTTGACTGTGCTGGTACAGGATAGTTCAGTCTTGTGACACGTGACTAATGCCTTGCTAGTTCAGTGCACACTGTAGCTACTTCAGTTTCAAAGGAACCACCTCATGTGTTGCATCTTTCATAATATATTTTTGCAATTTGTCAAGGGACTCCTTAAAGGATTTAAAACATGTTACCTTTTGGAAAACATGTTATTTCACTATCATAAACCATATTGTACTTAGTGTGCCACTCAGTGGAATCTTACCTATGTACATACCCCTGTAATTTCTACTAGTAAAAAGTAGTACAGTATTTCCACTGTGCTGTAAGATCTCTCCTGCTCCAGAGATAACACAATTTGGCCTCCAACATGGTGAATTAGAGCTGTCTACACTTGAGCTTCACATAAGGTGATATCAGTATCTGTGTGTTCTTTGAGTCTTACATAATCTTTTTGACATCTGACAGGATTTTGTGAATATTCGAAGTTTGTTCTTTTATTGTTGATTGCCCAAATATACAATCATTTCATTACTTGTTCTTCTTTGGGGGTAGATTTCTGGATTGTGTTCAGTTTGAGACTATTATAAGCAGAGTAGCTAGGAATATTCCTGTACATGTTGTTCTTGAATGTGTTTTACAATTTCTTCTGCAAATACCCATACAGGGAATCATTATTTTATGGTAAGTATATGTATAACTTTTTAAGATAAATGCTGAACTCTCTTTTTTCCAAATGACTATATTATTCACACTAGTACTGATAACATAAGCTAATCCATTTGCTTCATATCTTTTTAAGTTTGGTAGTATGAGTCTTTTTAACTTGGACTATGCTCTTATGTGTATTTTTAGTTTTTATTACTTTGATTTTCATTCTCCTAAAATACTTTTTCATATGATTATTAGACATTTAGAAAACTCCATAAAATACTGATATAAATGTTTTCATTTTGTAACTGAGTTACCTGCTTGTGATAAACTGTTTATATGTCAGGAATATTTATATATCTTTGGCTAGTGTGGCCTGATTATTTGCTTTCTTAGGGTTGTGTCCTGATGGAGTTCACTTTTAATAAATTGATTTTAAAAAGCTGGGGGCATTTAATAAATATTTGCCCTCTTCCAGGTTCAAAAGGTATTATATGTAATTTATTGTTGCTGTTCTTCCACAGAAGTTGCGATCCTTTTGAAATTAAATTTATTGCAAGATAGGAGGTAGAGGTCAGGACTCATCTTTTTTAATATAGATATTCATATGCTCTATTCTTTGGAAAGAATATTCTTTCCTCACTGGATTATAGCAACATTTGCATTGTAAATTTGAAAAGTACATAAGCACCAGCGTGCTCCTAAGCATTGCATTCTGTTCCATTGTCCTACTTAGCTATCTGTTTACCTTCACTACTCTGTCTTAATTATTGAGATTTGGAAATGAAAATTCTTTTTTTTT
>PVIR01030457.1:0-20231 GCA_004026965.1 Petromus typicus | reverse complement strand
TTAGGTTTTTGGAGACAGGGTCTCGCTTTGTGGTTCAGGCTGGCCCTGAGCTCAGCCTCCAACTCACATCACAATCCTCCTGCCTCTGCCTCCCGAGTGCTGGGATTACAGGCGTGAGCCATCACGCCCGGCACTGTGGTATGTGGTACTGGTTGCTGCTGGGTGTGGGTCTCCACACCCAGTATTGTTATGTGGTTACCGGGAATCGAACCCGGGTCCTTGCGCTTGCGAGACAGGAACCACTGAGCTAACTCCCCGGCCCTTTTGTTGCAGTTTTGAAGAGGACAGGCAACCCTACTGACAAGGAGGATGAAAATGCATAAAGCAAAACTAGATTTTACTTTGTAACTTTGTTACACTACAGGAATTTCAGTTTAAACATGTGTGTGTAGATGGAGACATTTCAGAAAGCCTAGGCTGCCCGGGAGAATTGCAATCGTATAATTGGCTTTACAAGCTCTCGTAGCAAACGGGACTTACTTGTGTGAGGCCCGTTCTACTCTGCTGTCCAAGAAGCTGTTGTTTCTACTACCTCGAGCCTTGCTCTGAAGTCGTTCATTATTGTATCCCCTCTGGCCCGCTGAATGCATGAGAGATCAACCAGTCCCGACTCCGCCCTTGAGCCAAGGTTTCTGACAGGCTCTGGGTGGACTCACATCAATTCTAGTCATTTTTAAAAGGCAGACAGCACTGGGTACGTGGGGGGAGAAGCAGGTCAAATACAAAGGGCGGTCGGTGGTAGTGAGAATGCTAGTTTGCTCTTTTCCAAAGAGGTGATTAGGGAGATGGCCTCCTCCCTGGAGAGACCCAGGAGGGGCTCACGTGGGACCTGGAGAGGTGAGGGGTGTCTCGGTGACGGGAGACCCTGCCAGCAGTCCCTGTTTGTTTTGGCTTTCTCTCAAGTAGCAATTACCTGACAACTCCCTTTATCTCTTCCCATAATAAGCAACCTGTTTGTCAAAACATTACTCACCCTCCTTTCCAAACTCACTACTAAACTGAAATGCCAGGAGAACCACATAAATTATGACCCTTTTTTATAAAGAAATTTTCATGCTATCTAGTCGTTAAGAGTACAAATTTTATATTCTGGATCCCAAAGCACAGTAGAAATTGATGACATTTAATGCACTGGAAAATAAAAGGCTCAATGTTTAGACATTATTTTTTCATTGTCACATTGAAAAAATATTTATTGAGGTTCAATGTACATTAAGTAGAATTTACCCTTTCATATTGTACAGTTCTATTAATTTTGACCAAGTCAGCTGTATAAGGATCACCAGAAACAAGAAAGACTATGTATCATTCAAGAAAATTCTCCTGTGTCAGTGTGGAAGTTCTATCCTCCCCTCCCTCTGTGGCGACTTGTGATGTTTTCTAGCCTCCCAACCAGATCTCTTCTGGAGCATCATCTAAACAGGATAGAGTAGATAGCCTCTGCATTTGGACTCTTTCACTTAGGATAATGTCTTTGAACTCTGAATCTTAGATGAAGGATTCGGACTACAGGAGTTCTCGGCTAGGTGAGGTGGGAAGGATATAAGTACAACCACCCCATAACATGCTTCTGTTTGGCTCAGCTCAGCATTACTGAATATGAAAAGTTTTATTTCTTTACAGTAAGGAGGGTGGCTTCCTCTGGTTATGAACAATGCAGTCGTTTCCCGGGCCTTGGGGAATTGTGTTGGGTAATAATTTCGGAGACCCCGTCTCTGAACAGCAGCCGGAATAATATCATGGACACGAGAGGGGCTCAGAGTCCTTACCCCGCAGTGGCTGTTTCAGGGCCCGACAATGTGGCACTCCTGGGACTTCAGGGACCAGAGAAAACCAGTCCAGAGAAGGGTGGCGGGCACAAGTAAGTACGCACGTGAAGAGGCACGTGAATCGAAATGGAGCATCTCTGGCTATGGGAGTTTTTGGTGCCAGGGTAGTTAGGGAAACTTGACTGTAGGGAAGTCCAACCCCTTTGAAATATGGCTCCTGTCACTCATTTTAAGGATCGGATCTATCCAGTAGAGAATCTCCACCAAATCAGGGCTGATTCTGGGGAAAAGTGGAACTCCAGTCAAGAAGGCTACCAAGAAAAGCTACCTGGTGGACCCGAGAAACCATGGAATGCCATCTTAGGGCACATACTACTTGTACCCTGTCCGTCCCACCCACTGAACTTCCCAGCACAGTATGAGTACTAAGTAACATCCGTGTGTCCCATTGGCTGAGGGATATGACTGGTTTGAGCCTGAAAACACCAGGCTTTTAGTTCTGACCTCTGGAAAAAGTTAGGGGAAAGAGGAGACCTAGCAATGTCCCTTGTCACAGGGCATTGCCTGACGGACACCAAATGATTTTGTTGTTTGTGATACAATTTTACTGAGTTAATGTTGAAAAATATCTCTGAAGCAGTATGACAATTTAGAAGATGTAACAGACTAACTGGGAAAAAAAAAAGGGCAGACAAATGTGAGAAGTCAAATAATGAAAAACAGAATTCCCAATTTTATTTTTTCAGTTCTTATTTGAGATATTTTAAACTTTCTTGGATTGAAATAATTTAAAGCCAGACAGCTTAGTGGCTTCCCACATACTGTAATGTTCCAGAAGATGTAAGATTTGGAATCAGGATTTCTTTAAACTGGTATTTCTTATAGTGGCTCGAGCACACCAATGATATTAAGAAGAAAAAATTCAGACAAATTCAGATAGTTTGCCTCAGTAAGAACAGTTTATTGAAATTCATTAGTAAATGAGAACAGAAAGTTTTCCTTTTTTTTTTTTCCACGAAAGAACACTTTCTAATAAAGTGAAAGAAGAAATGCAGAAATCACAAAACACCTTTTAGACACCTTATTTTCAAGGGGTGAACCTGTTTTATAGACCATTAAGAAAGAAGTGTTTTCTTGGGTATTTCTTTTCCGTACATCTGTATATAATGGTCTGTGTGAAGAGACGGCTCTCGACGCAGCTCAATAGTAGGGTTTCTTGGTTTATGATTCAACCAGAGATGAAAACACTCTACCATCAGGTGTCACCTCTTCAATAATTGTCTTGATCAGTCTGGTTTTGTTAGTATCTGCGTGAATAACGAAATAACATAGAATTTAGATGAAGCCACTTTTGGGGACTCTTGCTAATTACAACTATATTAAATTTATTTTTTAAAATATTAAATTTCTTAAAAAGAAGAAATCTTTCAACTTTTTCATGTTGTTTAGGGAAAAACAAAAACAACAAAAAAAACCCAAGCAAAATGGAAGATGTGGGGTGGTATTTAGCCCAGGTTACTCTTCCCTCAGGACTGGCGTCAGAGTGTAGATTGTTTAAAAACGCAAACGAAAACCATCTAGAAGATTTTCATTTTAAATCAGCCCCTGAGCTTAAAAAGCAACACTACCAGAAAAGTTAAAACCGAGTCTGATTACCCCAGCTAGTTTCTCCTGACCTTGGTCCCTTAGCGGATTCGCCAGGGGAACCGGAAGAGGAGGACTTGAAGCCTCCACTTCCGCTCTGGCCTCCGCTGGAGCTGCCGCCGTGGCCGCCGCCGCCGCTGCTGGAGCTGCCGCCGCCGTAGCTACCCCCGTGGCCACCGCCGGAACTGCCTCCATAGCTGCCGCCGCCGCCACCGCCGCTGGAACTGCCTCCGCCATAGCTGCCGCCACCGCCGCCAGAACTACCTCCATGGCCGCCGCCATAGCTGCCGCCGCCGCCGGAACTGCTTCCATGGCTACCGCCGTAACTTCCGCCGCCGCGCCCGCCGCCGCTGGAACTGGAAGCGGAGAGGAAGGTTACGCGAGGTTCCTGCTAGGGTTGGGAGCCCTCTGATCGCGCTCTGGATTGTTGTTATTTTAGGAAATAAGTCATGTTTGGAGAGAATGTATCACTGCCAATTCCGTGCTAAAGCCCATCGTTTAAAAAATTTTATCTACAGAATCCAAGAGAATCATTCTTGGGCCTAATGCCGGAGACCCTGAGTGCGTTCTGCGCCCTCTGCCCAACGCCCTCCAGCGCCGCGCACACACTTCCTCCCACTGTGGGGCGTTTTGTGGAGGCTTGGGGACGCCTCGCTGTCCACTGTATTGAAAGCAGCTGGGATAATGTTTCGGTTTTGCTCTTTACCTTCCCTCTCCTTCTAGCAGGCTGCGGTAGGTCTGAATTTCATTCTCCAAGCGGATCTTGATGTCCAGGAGGCTCTGGTATTCGGCGTTCTGGCACTCCGTTTCAGCCCGGATCTGTTGCAGCTGCTCTTCCAGGGCGGAGATCTGGGCCTGGATCTGTGAGAGCTGGACGCAGTAGCGGCCCTCGGTTTCGGCCAGGGAGGCTTCCAGGGACTGTTTCTGGAAGGGGAGAGATGCTTAGCCACCTTGTTCAGTTGAAGGTGGTGAAACATGTAATGAGACATCACGGAGGAGAATAAAGAAAATGAGTGGAGCTTATTTTCTGTTTAATGGCAGCATTCCGTTTCAGCACCCGGCCACCCACGCGTTCGGTTCTTTCTTAAAGCCCCAACCTCCGCAAGAACATGAAGCTTAGGAGGGGAGAGGAGAAGTCACTGCAGAAGACCTACCAGGGCCAGCTGGGACTGTAATTCGATCTCCAGACCTTGAACGGTGCGTCTCAATTCAGTAATTTCAGTTTTATGACTGGACATTTGTTCGATGTTGCTGTCAATTTCTGTAGTTAATTCTTTGCTCTACAGGATGAAAAAAAGGGAAAAGATGAGAAAACTCTGACCTTATAACAAAACCTCCCTGGATTTCACAGTGAGGGGCAAGTCAACTTACCTTTTCATTGAACCAGGCTTCAGCGTCTTTACGGTTTTGTTCGGCGAGTTGTTCGTATTGGCTTCTCATGTTATTCAGAAGTTCAGTCAGATCGACACCCGGGGCAGCGTTCATTTCCACGTTCACATCGCCAGTGGACACATTTTGAAGGTCTTTCATTTCCTGTTTGAGGAGCAGCAAGGTTGAATGACTGCACCAGGGCCACGAGGAACTTTTTTGCTGGGGGAGATAAAATTTTGAGTCACCTCTTCATGATTCTTCTTGAGGTACTGCAGCTCCTCAGTCAGGCTCTCGATCTGCATCTCCAGGTCAGACTTGGTGAGGGTCAGCTCGTCCAGCACCCTGCGCAGCCCGTTGATGTCGGCCTCCACGCTCTGCCGCAGGGCAACCTCGTTCTCATACCTGAAACAAACACGGTTCCAATAAATTCCAAGTGTACCTGGGTAGGGACTGTGTAGAAAGAAGACATAGCGTTGATTTCGTATCAGGGCAACAATGATCATATACTAATTCTCATTATGAGTAGTTTAATACAGAGAAAGTTCACAGACACTTTTAAGTGCACTTTCTGCCTTTTAAGTTCATCATAAAGATAATATTGGAATTGGAAATTTCTCCAAGAAGCCCAGTGGTAATGCGCTGTGGATAAACCCAGGGACCTAGAAATACTCCTGTGTATATCCAAAGCCACTCTTGCGAATGAGCGGGAGAGGGTGCGCCACGCCACCCAGCTTACTTCAGCCTGAAGTCGTCTGCTGCCAGGCGGGCATTGTCAATCTGCAGCAGGATGCTGGCATTGTCATTCGTGAAGCTGAGGATCTGGAAGGAGAGATGAGCTATTTAAAAAGGGGTGCGCTGCTGACATGGCTTTTCAGTGGCGTAGATGAATTCCTTTTTATGTTATTCCCTTCATGTTTTGCGGGCATTACTAAGAATACAAAACACCACAAGCGTACCCATATACTTAAGTTGGACACATTCTCTTGGAATTTCCACCCTTCTCTGTTTCTGTAAATCCTTTTCCAAAAACTAACTGGCATTACGTGGATGTGTTTCTGCAAATGTCCACCCCCTACTTTTTTTGTTTTTACAGTGCTAGGAACTGAATCTGGGCCTGGCACACAGTAGGTGACCGCGCCAACACGAGCTGTCTCTTCATTGCCTCTTGAATTCTTCCCGGTTTTCATGTAGGTTGGGCAGCTACCAACTGACTCACACGTGTATTTGTTTAATTTGCATAAATACTTCTAAGGGTATATGCTGTGGACCTGCAGGTGCGATGCCATTTTCTCAGAGGTAAACAAGACCCCGTTTCCATCATGAAGAGTTCTTGTTTTTTTCCATTTTGGTGCTGAATACAGCTTGTTAACAGTCTCAGTAATATTTTGTTCATATTGATTTAACCCTCGTGTTCCTACATTGGTGAAGGATCTAGCATATTTTAACTACAGACTCACTCTATTCTCATTAAGACTTAAAATAGTCTCAGTCCTAGGCCACCCTAGCAGACAACCACCATGCTGAGTGAAGACGATCATGGCCATACCTTAGAAATACGTATCTCTGATGAACTGGATTATAGTCAGAATCAAGAAAGAGACGAAAGTGCGCCCAGAGGGCGGCCCTGCACGCAGGGTCGGGCGCCAGGTCCGGCGGTGCCGACGCCCCTCACCTGGTTTTTAAGGTCCTGGATGGTTTGGTAGTACTTGCTGTAGTCGCGAGGCTGCTGGCGGCCGGAGCTGCCGTGCCTCTCGTACCACTCCTTGATCTTCTGCTCCAGCTCGTAGTTGGACTCCTCCAGCGCGCGCACCTTGTCCAGGTAGGAGGCCAGGCGGTCGTTGAGGTTCTGCATGGTCACCTTCTCGTTCCCGGACAGAAGGCCGCCGTCGCCGCCCAGCCCGCCTCCGTAGCCACCCCCGAAGCCCCCTCCCATGCCGCCGCCAAAGCTGCCACCCCCATAGCCGCCGCCAAAGCTAACACCCCCGTAGCCTCCGCCAAAGCTGCCGCCCCTGAAGCTGCCTCCCCCGAAGCCCCCTCCTAGGCCTCCGCCGTAGCCACCCGAGGAGCCCCCGAAGCAGCCCCCGCTGGAGCTCCCGCGGCTGAAGGAGCTGCTGCTGAAGCCCCCGGAGCTGAAGCCTCCACCGAGCGAGCCTTTGCTGCTGGAGATCCTGTGGGCCGAGCCCCCGCCGCCCCCGCCGCCCCCGCTGCGGGAGGACGAGAACTGCTTGCTGGAGGAGGTGTAGCGGACAGACATGGCGATGCGGCCTCGGAGGTGCCTGCCGCCAGCTGGGGCCAGCCTTTAAATACGGAGAGGGCGTGTCGCCGGGCGTGAGGCTCTGCTTACTTGCGTGGTTTTCTTTTGCCAGCTTAGCATCTTTGGCTTGCGATTGCATAAATTATCTTCAGTAATAACCAATACCAATAGATGCCTTTGAGTTGCCCTGAGAACATACGAGATCTGCAGTGTTGACATGGGTGGAGCGGGGTGAGCTGTGTGAGGAAGCTGCACCTGGGGAAGGACGTTGAGCAATTCTTCAAATCCCTTTTTCTCAGCACAAATTCAGGCTACACAGTGTTTGTGAGCTTGCGGGGAAGAGAAGAATTTTAGCTCTGAGAGTATGGTTAAAATAAGATTGCATTTTCAAATTGGTGTTTTAATTAATTGGATTAGCGAATGGCATCAACTATACCAGAATCGTACTAAGGGAAGAAACTTGTGGAAAACTGTCACTGAAAAGAGAATAAAAATATGCGGAACAGTTTTATTAGTGTTCAGATGTTGCCACATATAAAAGAGTGAAAGCCATAAAGGCACAATTTGGGAAATTGTGTGTGTGTGTGTGTGTGTGTGTGTGTGTGTGTGTGTTTAAGGAGTTGTTTAGCTTGTTGGAGAATGAGGATACATTAACATTTTGCTTAAGAAAATGTAAGTAACGGTTGAAGAGTCTTCAAACTGAAGTGCGTGCCACCTCGCCCGAGAAGTCGTCAGGTTCTCTGTGCCATTTCTTCCCGTGTTACAAGCCGGGAGTCTCGCGGCTTTCCTGGGTTCTGTCCCCTGCCAGGCTCCTCGCCGCTCTGGGCTCCGTGCACGGTGTGTGCAGGAGCGCCCAGCGGCAGCGGGAGTGAGGAACCAGCTGCTGGCACCTCGGGTTCTGACTGAAAAAAGGCAAGAGTTCAGGTACGTTAGGGTTACAAATAAAAACTTGTGAAAATAGAAACCCGGACCGGAGAGTGACGCTCGCTCCAAAACCCGTGAGCTGGCCTCGCGCGCATTCCCGGGACGGGCGCAGGATGTACACAGCACGCCTGCTTGGTGTGACAGTTTGTCCAGTGAAGTATTTAGTTGGGACCTTCGTACAGGTTGTAAAGCTACTTTATAACTCCCACAGCCCCTGACATTGGTATTGTTCAAAAATATATTACATATATGTTTATGTGCCTATGTTCACACACGTTTTAGTATTTTGCAATGCTTTCTGTAATACAGTGATTTAAAAATCTGGAACACGCTGCTGAGATAGTAGTTGTTTATAATTTATAGAACAGGAAGTTGAAGCTGAGAGAGGTGAAGGTTTTTCTTTGGTAATAGCCGCACTGTGATTAGAAGCTTGGTTCTTTGGCTCCGATATTTTGGATTTTCTTTACTTTTCTCCTCTCTGTGTATATGTTCTTCCATGTACGTACGTATATATATACACACAAACACACACATATATATATATATACACATATATGTGTGTATATATATGTGTATATATATATATTACTCCGTCTATCTATCCATATTCTCTGTTGTGGTGCATTGGGTCTCACTGAACCGAATGTTTCTAACTTCTTTATGAACTCCCCACAGGAAAAAAAAAGAAACAAAAATAGTTTAGAAGGATAAAAATATCGAACAGGTAGGGATTTGTGCCGCGCTTATCCATGAGTAATTGCTTTTTAGAGTTCCAGTTTTTGGAAGTAACAAGAGCTTTCTACAGGCAGAAGACTGTGGCTGGGAGGAATGTCAGAGTGATGGTTGCTACTCAGCAGTCGCGGGCCGGCGACGTGTCAGCACATGTAAGTGGGGCAGGAGTGGAAGGAGAGGAGAAATCCAACCATGGGAATCGATCCTTGCTGAGATAACACACAGTAAAAGACAACCGTGACAAATCCAAGAAGAAAAAAGCTTCCAGTGAAGTCAGAGAGGATACCGAAGCCTTGATATTAGTGAAAGTTAATTGGAAGGAAAGATTTAATTTAAAAATGTTTGGTTTTATGGCAATGTTCACAAATTTTGAATCACATAATTTTGCATTAGTATTAACCTCGGTCATTCCCCACACCCAGTGGAAAATATAAGAATTTCAGACGGCGGCGCAGTGGTACGGAGAAGTCTGCTGCAATCATGCTAAGCCCAAGACACACTCTTTGTCCTTGGTTGTCATAATCCACAGTGGCTGTTGTTTCATTGTCATCAGTTTTATTGTGTATCTGTGCAAAACACTTTGGTAGATGTGAAACAGATGAGCAAGACTCAACTCTTGTCCTTAAATATCTTACCAGTCACTAGAATCTAATTGAAAATGAATGTCATATACTATTGACCTAAAAGCTTTTACATGTAAATGGTCCAGGGATTGAGGTGTGTGTGTTCAATGGCTCACCTCCTTCCAGGCCTCCCCCAAATTCTCTAGTTAGGTCTTATTTAGCTCCTCTTTTAGCTGGAAAGAAACAAAACCTTTGAAGATTTGGGGCGTTTTCCCGGAGTGGCTCAGCTGGTGTGCTGGAGCCTGGGTCTGGGTCAGGCAACATGGCGACCTGCGGGTGTAGTGCTTGTGACGCTGACCCATGGTAGGAAGGTGTCCAGGGGGGATTTAGACTGAGTCTTGAAAAGGGCGAGTAGGATTTTTCCACGAGTGCATGAGCAGAACAAGAAATATTCTGGAAAGTGGGGACCGTGAACACACAAGCAGGCAGAGGGTGCAGACTGTCTGGAACAGATGTCCGTATTCATTACCTTATCAGGTTTTATGGAGCACATGGAACATGATCTGGGCTTATACAGGTGACTCGGGCGCTATTCCTGCTTCTCGTGGAGTTCCCAGTTTACTTAGAGAGATGAACAAAATACCCACCAAGCAGGGTTAGTAACACAGTCGAGGCTTCACGTGGGGCACGAGCAAGGGTCTGTGAGGTCAGAATGGCCCCGGCGATGGGCACCTGCGAGCGGTGTCACTGACGCTTCGGTGCCCTCCTTCCAGACAGCCGAGCAACTGGGACAACTGAAGTACCGACAGGTCTCTGTTTCCTCATCCGACACTTAGACTCCGGGATCTGCAGCCCACAGGCGACCTGCTGTCCCACGATTTCTCTGCAACTCCCAGACTGCTTTGACGTAAGCCGCAAGACCGCAGAAACTGCCGGATGAGTTTATCTTTTCCTGAAGACTTTTTAGAGTAGCGCAGCAGAGCGATCACGTGGGTGGACTCCAGGCTGAGGCTGTTGGCAGCAGAGTCTGGGTGTCACGGCTTCACTGTGTGGCCTGAGCCCTTTTCCCTCTTGAAAATAAGGATGTTAATTTTGCCCACCCTGTGGGACAACGCTGGGAATCGGAGTTCATCAATAGGAAGCATTTGGAAAAACGGTGGTATGTGTAGATATGAGTTGTGTCATTTTGAAGTTATAGCTGTGATTTATGTGTAAGAGCTGAGCTACCGTCCGGCCCACAGCGGGCCTGCAAAATACAAGTGCGGAAAAGGAGAGCAGACGTTGGAAAGCGGCCAAGGTGAAGGAGAAAATGTGCTGCAGAGCAGACCTGGGTGTGGGGGACGGGACAGGCTGGTGCTCCTGGGGGACCTCGCCATCCGTTTTTCTCTTTATGATGCTTTCTCTCCCCGACTCCCCTCATCCGCCAACTCGCCAGTTCGCACCTTTTGCCACACCTGATGTGTCTGTCCCGCTGTCTAATTCAGTGTGAGCTCCCGTCCAGCCTTTCACCACGGCTGCAGGGATGACTTCACTGGCCGCCGGCTTTCCTGAGCGCTTCTCTAGGCAGCGAGCTCTGCTCTTCCTGGCGGCGGCGTGATTAATGTTCTCAAAGCAGCGCTGTCATCCCTCTGTCATCGCTCTGAGGCCTGGCGGGTGGATTAAGTTCTTTCTCTTCCCAGCCTGTCCACCCTCGTGGCCCTGCAGAAAGGGTGGCAGAGCGAAGACAGCTGCTTCTTCCTCTGAAAGTAATTACGTGGCCTTGGGCAACACACGGCCTCTGTGTCTCAGTTTACTCTCCCATAAAATACAGAAATGACGTTAAATGTTAGACGTGCATAGTGAGAATCCATGATCTGATGGGAAAATGTGTTACTTTTCGAAAGTCCTGTTCTGAGCAGGCCTTGGCTCATTCTCCTGGCTGAGGCATGACGACTCGTTTGCTGCTCTGGGCTCTGCCTTTCCTCATCACTTGCCTGGCTTATTCTCATCGTCCTACTTTAATTCGAACTCTAGTTTAAACATCGTCTCCTTTGTGACACGTCTTAACCCTGTCCATGGCCGGATTTCCCTCCGTTTCCTGCATTGTGCAGCCTTTTTGTTACGATGAGTAGAACACACGAGAGAGGTGTGACGCTGAGCTTCTGGGTCAGCCAGCGTCCCACCTCCTCGCTGCCCCTAGGTTCCCGTGTGCTGTGACTATTTTCCCAGCACTGCAGTCAGTGTCTTTTGCTACTTTCCTTTATGGCTCTTACTCTGTTCTCTAAACTTTGGTCCTGTATGTTTCGGAGATAGTGCAAGTTAAAAGTTCAAACAAAAGCTAACGGCAGGTTAGAGAAATTAGGACACTTAGTTTGGGGATGTTGTGTAGAAATAAGAAGAGAGCTGAGATTCTCACAGGAATTTTAAGGTATCTGAAAGCCTCTTAGGACAGATACGCATCATACAACGGAACAGCAGGGCCTTATTTTTCCCTTCCAGTGCAGGTTGCTCGTTTTGCTCCTGGGTCTGTTGAGACCCAGTGTAGTAACCTGCTAAAATATACCTGCGATTATATCCTTGAATTTGAATTTTTTCCTCAACTTAGGAGAATTGACAGTTGTAGTTTGTTTTCTGGTCACTGGCTTGTGAGCGTGGCGTGCTCTCAGAGTTCAGGTGTAACGTGATCTAGCTCTGTAAATGTCCTCAGTGCGCCGTAGGCTGCTTCTTCCGGTCACGTTAACTTCATTCTTTGAAAAATAACTGCTCGGTGTGAATCTTTTGCATCAGGAGTTACTGGCACAAGAAGGGAAGTGGAAGTATAAAAGCCACTCCAGTTTTCATGAAAGTAGTAAAGCTACAAAAAATAGTGTAGCAGATAGGAAAGCCAAAAAGACAGTGGGGTGTGTGCCCTGCGAGCCCCAGTTTTAAAATATGGAAACTGAGCCCAGCTGGAAGTCTGGTGGTGGCGGTTTTCCCTCCTCCATCAGCCTGAGAAAGCTCCTTTGGTCCTGTCACTCCTAAGACGGCTGGCATATGCCGCCGGTCTTGCTGCACATGGCATCTTCTTGATCTTTACTTGGGAATTCTGGGAAGGTCTAAATGGAGAGCGGTTTGGATTAGCAAAGGTACGTATGGAAGTTAAAGTATTTAGTGAAGGTGATAGTCCCCCACTCCAGTGAATTCAAGTGGATATGTGCATGGTGTTTTGGGGGAAGAGGTCCTATGATGTTCATTTCCTCGTTTTATTGTTCAGAAAAAGTTTGTCTTAAAGATAAGACACTAGTTAGTCTCATAAAAAAACGGAGATCTTTCTCTGAGCCACGCTCTGGGCTGGGTAAGGATGGCGGAGGAAGATGTTTGTGTATTTCTAACTTGTAACACACGTACCGGGGAAGTCCACCGTAGCTGTTCCGGTGTGCGAGGCTGAAGACTGAGAACTTCCCTGCATCAAGTCCGTTACGCAGAACCGCACAGACAAAGGCGGCCCAGACACAGGGATCACAGAGCCGGTTGGGCCCTCTGTCCTCGGCCTGTGCCGGGCACCTTGTGCGCAGTTTTATCTTACAAATCTCGACAATGACTTTATGAGGCAGCTTTTACTGTTGCTATGAGATGAAGAACTTCGCCCAGAATCCCTCCAGTAGGGTCTGGGCTGGAGCTTTTGCACAAACTTCTCTCCCAAGCTTCTGCTTGAACTCAGCGAGTAGCTCGGAGCTCGCGAAACGCCCGAGGTTGTGTGTGTCCCACGTTGTCTTAGGCAAAGAGCGCATGGGTGCGATTTCCTGCTGTTGAAAAGACCAGACTTGTGGGTCTTGCCGTACACACTCCTTCTAGTCCACCTCAGCTCCTGAGAGTCCTCCTCGCTGGGGTGTGCAGAGGACCCCAACCGGCGGTCAGGCTCTTCCTCACTCCGCTCTGGTCATTAAGACAAAGCGCAGCCATCAGCCCCCGCGAGCGACCGCAGCACTAACACTTTCACACAGGCCGGCTCTTCCATGTCCAGGCTGCCGGCACCACGTTGGAGATCAACCCCTTGAATCAGCTCGCTGCTCTCCGGCTGTGGGACACGCACTGTGGGAACATCCAGGGCACATCGAAGCCACTCAGCACTAACCGATGGTGGAGGGCTGCGTTGCTTTCCCCGCCTCTAGTCATCCAGAAGCTACCAAACCTGCTGGTGTCTCTTACAGATGACTCCCATAACATTTTGGTTCAAATGTGGAGCTAAATAGAATTTTCTAGTTCTTGTGCTTTAGATGAGTAGATAGTTACGGAGTTTGAAAATGCTGGACTTATTTATGGCAAGTTTTTTTAAGCTAAAGACCTAAACATCTGTTGGGATTGACTGTACTGCGCCGAGCTATCTCACAGATACCACTCAGGCACCGTGAGCACCAGGGTAGCTGTAATGAATTTCTAGAAAAACACCTCTGAAACATCTGCTCTGTGCCCGACACTCCTACCGGCTCTGTACACTGTCTCTCGTGACACATTAACAGCCCAGTAAGTCAGGGCTATGATTACCCTGGTACACAGAGCAGGCCGGAAGCTGAGAGCGTTTTAAAGCTGCACACAGTGTAAGAGTCAATAAACGAGCAGCCAGGCCAGAAACGCCCCGCACCTGGCTGCCCTTACAACTTTCGAACTTAACTGAGACCTTTCAGTACCACAGATTTAACTGCCCGCCCTGTGCTTTGTGGTTCCAAAGGCTCTCCCAGAAATGTAAATTACAGTGGTAAGGGTGGATAGGATCCTCTGCAACTGGTCTGTTTTAAGATAGGTTCACATTTTCTGCGTGCAAATGAACTGCATGGAATTTTTTGAAGGGAGTAGTTTGAAGTATGTTCCTTTCCCTCTGAGTGCGGGGGAGTCTTGGGACTGTGGCGGGGTTTCAGTCAGGGCTTACCATCGTCGTGTGCGCCTCTTGGTTAAATTTCTCCTACAGCTGACATCGAGGCATGCACTGACCGCGGAGACCCATGCAGATTCGGAACTGGAGCGAGTCGGGCTGCCTTTGGATGCTGAAGTTTGTGACTCGTACCCACCCCGTCTTCTTCTTTCTCCCTCTGGGTTGGAATCTCTGCTCTTCTCCCAGGGCTGTAGCTCACTAGTGCTTTAATTCCTTTGCTTTTCTCACAGAGGAGATGAAAGTTTTGCTCATTTACAGTAATAGAGTGACAACTTATTTCTTTCTGTATTGACCCAGGAATTTGTATTTGCCTTTTAAGCTTTCCTATAAATTGTGAAATGAGACATTGTTCTTTGTGATAGAAATTTCAGTTCTGGGTGAGAAGGAGAGAAATTATTTGGGCAGAAGTCTGTGGAAATCACACTCTGCTCACTTACCAGGCCAGCCCTGAGCAAAACCGTGATTTAATTTTTAAAGGGTGCGTGTAGCAGAGTAGCTTGGGGAGAAAGCGTATGTTTCTTGTTTTTATACCCTTTAATATTCAGATATATTCTGACCCACTCCTCATTCTTGGGAGCTCTGTCCCGGGCATCTGCTCTCAATCTCAGGAAGTTGTCTGCCCCTTGGACCTTTTCCTGTCATCTCTTTCTTATCTTTCTGCTGTCCTCAGAATCCTCCACGTCACTGGAAGGGACTGTGGGCGATCATCTCCAGTTCTCTCCTACAGAGAAATTGAAGCCCACAAAGGTGGACAGGACCCGCTGAGGCCCACATTTTAACCGAGCAATGGCACCTTTCTGTCTGGCGTGGGGCAGGCTGATGTTGGCACCGGAAGCCGTGTCAGCGGTGAGGTGAGGCCAGTGGACCTCGCTTCCTCAGCCGGTGCCTGCTTGAGGCCAGAAACACATCGGATCTCTCAGAAGAGACTGATTTCTCCCAGGAAGGGTTACAGGGATCCCTGTCATAGGAAGAGATAGAGTAGCTGGAAAAAACATCTTTCTGTGTCCATACTCCACATGTATGTATGACAACTGATCTCACTTTTTTTTTTTTTTTTGAGACAGGGTCTTGCTTTGTAGTTCAGGCTGGCCCAGAGCTCAGCCTCAAACTCACATCACAGCAATCCTCCTGCCTCTGCCTCCCGAGTGCTGGGATGACAGGTGTGAGCCACCACGCCCGGCACTGTGGTATGTGGTGCTGGTTGCTGCTGGGTGTGAGTCTCCATGCCCAGTATGGTATGCGGTTACTGGGGATCAAACCCGGGTCCTTGCGCTTGCAAGACAGGCGCCAGAACCACTGAGCTAAATCCCCGGCCCCCTGATCTCACTTTTGTATCACATTTGCATACAGGGAAAGTTTCACAGGTCACAGCATCTCCCCACCCCAAGGTTAGGAATCCGTCTTCTCCTCCTGCCAAGGGCTACCGTGGGGAATCCACACTGCTGGGGATGTTTCGCGTCCGTCACCTGCTCTGGGGTGGATACATGTGCTGACAGCTTCTTGTTGCCTTCGGGCAGGTGGGGTGGCTCAGGAAAAGCGGTGCTTCAGGAAGGGTGAGCGGGCGCTGGAGGGTCTGGGAGTCAGGGAGTCAGTTATGCCAGTCACTGGGTCTGCTCTGGACATAGGGAAGAAGCCCACTGAAATGAAAACTGCTCAGTTACGAGTGGGGTCACAGGGTGGATAAAGCCGAGAGAACGTGGTGTGTGGACAGGAGAGTCCGGGGCAGGTGCGGCGCTGACCGTGCCTGGCAGTGGTGGTGCCAGTATCCCTCCTTGGGGCAGCCTTCCGTTCGGGGGTGTTGGCACAGGCTTATGAAAGCTGGAAGTCCTCCCGACTGCAGGCCGCGTTTGTTGTCTGGAAGTCTCTGGGCATTTTCCTCGCAATCCTTTAGAGGGGCAGTTTGCTCTGCAGTGAAGGTGGCGGTGGAGAGGGTCCGGGTGGGATCAGCCGGTAGAATGAGTCTAACGCTCATGGCAGCCTGACGCTCGGGGCTGCCGAAGCCAGCTCACCCTTTCTCCTGAGCCTCCCGTCAGATGAAAGGGCAGATAGTGCAGCAGTGGGAGGAAACCGCGGCGAGGTGGCCGGAGTTAAGAGGATTGGGTAACACCGAGTGGAGAGTTCCTCCCCATGAGCCGCGGGTGCAGAGGTGGCGTGTGTGCGAGAGCGTGCTGTCCCCGCTGCTGGGCGGGGCAGGGGGACAGGCTCCTAGCACAGCTCCGTCCGTGTTCAGGTGCGCTGCACTCTTCTCGGTCCTTCTCTTTGCAGCACCCTCCGGGTCTCAGCCTGACCAGCGAAGCTTCCTCACCTGTGGTGGGAACAGCATTTGGGCAGAGAGTCGTCAGTTAGGCTGAGACGGGACTTTCTGGTGCGGGTGGCTTGAGCTGGTGCCAGGGCTCGCCGGGGCTCTTCACAGGAAAACATGCACCGGGGGGTCCCGGGGGGAGAGCTCAGTAGCCCAGCACTTGCCTAACGCACAAGGCCCTGAGTTTGGTCTCCAGTACGTGCGTGTGGTGGGCACACATACACAGGTGGACCTTCTATCTGGGTGGGAAATGGAATTTTGGATACTTTGGTGGGAAAAATACCTCTTGAGAAAATATTTTTTTTCATGCTATCATTTTAACGAATACAACCAGATGCAAAGGTGAGTTGTAGCCGAAAAGAGGTCCGAGTGCTCTGAGCTGCCCCAGGTCTTTCCCATCATGTGCCAGAGCAGAAGGGCGTGTGGCTGTGGGTGCCACATCTCTGCGCCACACCCACTCACCGAGTACACATTCACATGTCACCGTGTCCCACGGATGCAAAGATAAGTCAGATGTTCTTGAACCCTGAGGAGGCCGTGTCTTACGGGTCGGGATGTAGGGGACAGGACAGAAATCACTGCCAGAGAGGACGAGGAGTCTGAGAATACACACTGATATAAAACGGAGAAAGTACAGCAAAGGGAAACTGGTTTCTGGAGGACCTGAGGAGATCGAAATGGTGTCTCAAAGACGACAGGCAAGGTGTGGTGGCACAGGCCTGGAATCCCAGCGACTCAGGCTGAGGCAGGGCAGTGCCGCTTCAGCCCCAGCCTCAGCGACTTGGCGAGATCTTGTCTCAAGATAAGATGGCGAGGCTGGGGACAGGAAAGCCGGCAGATGGTTCTGAGGAATTTGAACTTGGTCCCAATGGAGTAGGTAGGAAAGGAGTTTTAGAAAGTTAATGTTGTTGACAACGTACTCGGTCGAGCTCAGGGGATTTGGAGGCAGAGAGACGAGCAAGGAGGACTTGCTGGGGGTGACTGACTGGAGTGTCAAAAAAGCAGCAGCGGTGGCGTACGGAGGCGTGCTGCGGTTCAGCCAGTGCGTGGGGAGGTCTCAGGTGGCCCTTGAGGAACGTCGTTAACCGATACTGGAGTTCAAAGGAAAGCAGATTTGGCAGGAAAGATAACAATTCAGGTTACCAGACCCTGGGCAGGGGGTGCTGGGCTGCCTTCAGGTGCAGAGACTCCAGTACCCGCGTCGGGCTGGGATCGAGTGAAGCTGTGGCCTCGGGATTTCTGGCGGACAAATCATGCCTTGCACGCGATCTCCTCCAAGGGACATGCAGAGAGAACCGAGGAGAGCCGAGGATAATGTCTGGGCGACGGCGACGATTAGTGGGAAGTGAGAGAGTTTGTGAGGTGACACTCCGAGGAAAAAGAGAACAGGCAGACATTTGAAAAGAACCGAGGCAGGAGAGAATTCAAGGTAGGTGAGTCAGCAGTGTCGAAGAAGGAGGATTAGACCCACCTGATGAATCTGCTGGTGTGTCGGTGTTCTTGTCTTTTGGGGACTAGACAGTGGATTCTTCCAAAGCTACTGACTGAAATTTTCTCAGTGTTTGTAGATCTGATGATATGAGTATGTTTGCAAATTAAAACATTGAAACTGAGGTAAAAATTGAGGAGACCGCTGAAAGCAAAGCTCATTCACACTGGGGCGGCCGTTGACGTCTTCGAGCATTTGACCTTTGTAAAGGCCGAGGGGTGAGGAGCCGTCCACCCAGGCTGGGCAGAGGCGATGGACTCTGCAGCCAAATAGGGTTCTGGGAAGTTGGACAGACTCAGAAAGTCCCAGCGTGTGTTTTGCGGGGTGACTCGCCTGGCCGAGCTTACAGACGGATCATGGGGGACGAAGGCAGAGGAAACCATCTTCGACCTCCTCACAAGACGCTGGGAGCTGTGGGGGCAAGGGTTCTCTGGACAACTGAGGCCACAGCGGCGGGACGGCTTGCCATCGGGGGAGGGAAGGCCGGGCATGGAGTAAAGCCGTCCCTGTATCTTCCTGAGGGGTGCAGAGGACGGGAGAGGGTGAGGACAGAATCCACGGTGGAGTCAAGAAGCAGTGGCCAGGGATAAAACACGCTTGGAGACAGAAGCCGGTGGAGTCTTGGAGTTCTTTGGAGACGTTTCTTAGAAACCAGACAGGGACACTAGGAGCTAGAAGCGGAGACAGAGACTTGGAAGAGAGAGAAGAGGGAAAGAGTGATGATCCAGGGAGCTGTGAGCCCTCGGTTATGGAGGGTTCGAGGGTGTAAATCTGCACCATCGACTTCTTCATGCTGTCTTGTGATCGCGTCTTGCGCTGCCGCTCTCCACCCCGTGAGACACAGATTCGTTAAGAGAAAGGACGGTATCTCACTGCTGTGCACATCTTTGGGGCCCTTGTAAAACTACTTTGGGTGCGTAATTTAAACCTTACCATACAGAATTTATACAGGGCACAGAGCTGGCATCGTTGGAAAAGTGTCTGAAGAAGTCTGCGTTTTAGAAGCTTCAACATGGGAAGGTGTCGGAGAACGAGGGCGCAGGACCGTGGCCCCGGAGCGCTGGGATGACGTGGCCTTGCAGGTCCTAAGCCCAGGCACCGGTGCCACAATCGGGAAGAGTCTGTCAGTACGTGTCGGTTCCCCGCGGTGTGGTCAGGCTACTTTCTGGACCTGCAAGGCTGAGAGGAACAAGTTCTGGATCCTGGCGAGCTTTCTGAAGTAATTTTGTTTCAAAAACACATTAGTGATCAGTCTGGTCTCGTGGGCAGACTTTCCTTATTACTTACTCCTGTACTGATCATTAGCAGTTTTAAGCATAGTAGCAGCGGGGCCGGGAGTTTAGCTCAGTAGCTGAGGCGTCTGTCTTTCAAGCACAAGGGCCTGGGTTCATCCCTGGTTACCACATAGAGCAGTACCAGGCGTGGAGACTCACACCCACAAGCAATACCACAGTGCCGGGCATGGTGGCTCACATCTGTAATCCCAGCACTTGGGAGGCAGAGGCAGGAGGATTGCTGTGAGTTGGAGGCTGAGCTCAGGGCCAGCCTGAACTACAAAAGCGAAACACTGTCTCAAAAAAAAAAAAGAATAGTAGCAGTGGGTGGGGATTTAGCTCAAGTGGTACCACACAAAGGCCCAAGTTCGATCCCTGGTACTGCACAAAAAATAAAAAGAATAATAGCATTACTTAACAGTGGACCCTCCACCCTTGAGCTACAACTGGCTTGACGTGAACAACTTGGTTACAACTGAATTTTTTTAAAAAAATTATCTTTATTGGTACATTATGAATAGACATGATAATCGCATTCATCATTAAGACTTTGTACCGGAATAAGCATGACTTGATTCTCATTTTTTTCCCTCCCCGCCCCCCGCCCTGCTTCCCCCCCCATATACACAATCTTTGTTTTCTTTTTTCTTTAACTTTTGACCCAAGTCTTGAGGTACGACCTAAATGCTGGCTTGTGTTTCCGGATGGTCTCAGGGACCCATCTGACCCTTAAAGGGCTCTGGAAGGAACGTGACGACGTCCCTCCTGGGGTTCACTGAGAAGTCCTGGGCGGGGTCTCTGAGGACCCTGAGTCCGCTGTGTACAGGAGAGACCGTGAGCACCGTGAGGGGCCTGAGCCTCCATCCACCGACCTGGGTTACAACCAGCCCCGGAGAACGAATTGAATTTGTAAGTCAAGGGTCTGCTGGAAACAGTTGGTAAAATAAGTGAGTCACTGTATCTGTTCAAGAATCAATGATAAAAAATTGGAAAATAATTTCAGGCACATGCAGGTTAGAGG
>PVIR01030456.1:0-21589 GCA_004026965.1 Petromus typicus | reverse complement strand
AAAAAAAAATCACATTATTGAAAACAAATTTACAGATTGATAAAAAATAATATGTTAAAAAATCATGCCATATGTTATTAATGTAATTTTTATAAAAAGTGGACTGCTATGTACCTTGCCTTCTGAGATTTGAGCCTGGGTACAGGCCCAGTGGCAAAAGTGAATGATGAATGTTGGTCCTGAGGCCCATCAGTGTTGTATCAGTTAGTAACTCTATCAGGGTTACTGATAATTAGCTCCGTAGGCAATACACAATTAGTTTTCTCAGGCACAGCACAAGAGGCCAACCCTACAAGGGGTGGGAATGGTGTTATGACCTGTATCGAGATGTTTCCCCAAAGTCTCTTCCATCTCCAGGTGTGATTTTTTTCAAGGATGGCTGAATTTAGGGCCTGTAACACTGAGGTTGGGTGTGTAGTACTAAATTAGTCTGCAGCTTGGAATTATCGTACTTCTCGGTGGGGCTGAAGGCATTTACTGAAGACAGCATCCCCACATTGGGTATGGGGGACACCATCCAAGAGGATCGTTCCCTGGATAAGATAAAAGGGAAAGGCAGGATGCTTGCTGTTTCCTCTCTGCCTTGACAGACTGTTTTTCCTCTGCCATGTTTCTGTGCCACGCCACCCTGCCCTGAAGCCAGCCAATTATGGAGTGAAACTTCTACAAACTGTCAGCCAAAATAAACCTTTCCTCCTTTAATTTGGGGTATCAAGTATTTTGTTCCAGCAAGGAGAGCAGTAACTAAGACAAATGGTCATGATTTTGTCACAGAGAGAGAATAGAAATACCTTTTCCTCTGTCAAAATAGTCTCCTGAAAATTTAGGAGTTCAGTCTCTCTGCCTCCTCGTGTTCCTCCAGCACACCTCCATCACAATTTATTAGGTCTTGTTCTCCTCAGATCAGTTTCCTCACTTTTATTCCGGATAGCCTCTGAGGCTGAGTGCCATAATTGAGCCCTCATAGAATTACAAAGGGTTGTGCTTGGATTTCAGCAGTTTCAGCCCTTTGGCTAAAAAAAAAATTTGTCCCTCAGGAAACACTAAGAAATTTTTTCAATTGTTTGCACATTTCTAGAGCTGGGGATTTGAATATTTGAGCTCCTTTTTTCTTTTACTAATTTATCTTCACACTTAGAAGTTGTTAGATTGGGCCAGGGATTTAGCTGAGTGGTTCCGGCACCTGTCTTGCAAGCGCAAGGACCAGGGCTAGATCCCCGGTTACCACACACAATACTGGGTGTGGAGACTCATGCCCAGCAGCAATCAGTACCACATACCACAGTACCAGGAGTGGTGGCTCATGCCTGTAATCCCAGCACTTGGGAGGCAGAGGCAGGAGGATTGCTGTGATGTGAGTTTGAGGCTGAGCTCAGGGCCAACCTGAACTACAAAGAGAGATCTTATCTCAAAAAAAAAAAAAAAAAAAAAGTTGTTAGACTGTTTCTGCATGCCTGGAGTGCATGCATTTCCCTTAGAAGTTTGTTCAGAGGAGCAAAGAGAAAATAGTCCAGTCAGCAACATCAAAATTTGTTCCTCTTCTAGTAATGTTCAAAAGTATTCTATATAGAATAAATCAAATCCTTGCATCTCACAGATGATGAATTAGGATCTATGAAATTGATCTATGGTTTGTATTAAACAGTTCACACTGTGTGTTAATCAGTGTTCTATATTTTCAGAAGAGACTGTAGCAACTTTGAAATCCAGTCAAATTCCCACACCAACTGAAGAAATTACTAAACTAATTAGAGAAACTCTTTTTGTACAATTTTATTTCTCTAGATCTACTCTTAGTACCAAAATCTGTACTATAATTCTGTAGAGGAATAGTCAATATAAAATAAATATGTCATTATAAAAAGGATTTTCTTAGGTAGTTCTACAGAATCCCAAGTAGAAGAATCCCAATGGCCATCTGCCAGATTGGAGACAAAAGAATCCAGCATGGCTAATAGAATTTTGGAGAGCCTGAGAACCTAGAAGTAATTGAACTTTGAAGACCTGAAAACTCCTTATGCAGTTACCTGGGTTTACCTGCATTTCAAGTTTGAAACTTAAAAAAATATACACAGAAAATGGCCCTTGGTTTTCCTCTTTGTCCTTGGACATTAGTTCCCAGTTCTTCCCTGTGGAGACTATTTGGCCATCCTGTACCAATTTGCTGATTTTCCAATGCTTCTTTCTGAAGAAGCGATGCAATACCCTTTTCGTGGTTATCTTCAGTTGTGCTTTAACAGCTGTCTTGACGTCCTGAATGCACTCAATTTAACCATCATGGTCATTTTGACTCTGTGTAAGGGCTGGGGATTCAAAAAGTGCCATAGCCAATGAAATAAGAATTAAGGCATATTACAAGGCTGCTCTTACGAGTCTGTCTTTATGTGGGTACCATTCTCCAACACCACTCATCTTATTTTGAATCTCCCCTTGTAAAGATACTTTCAAGAGAGGACATCCAGAGCTACTTCAACACATGGCAGCAATGATGGGATATGTATTTTCAAAGTGAGAGAGAGAGAACTTTGAGAAGAATTAATGTCAATATGTATTTTTCTGTAGTACATTTATAAAGTGTAAACATTCACTGTCTTATCACCCCTTATAGAACTACTATAACACATGCAGAAACAGTCAGTTGTAAAGACTTAAAAAGTCTAATACAAAACAACAAACCTTTTAGAAGTTAACTATGTTAGCTAAGAAAAATTAGTTGTGACATTACAATAAACAGTTTTCTAAACAGGATACAAAACATTAACCACAAAGTAAAATATTTATAACTTGAAGTGTGTTTACGCTAAGAATTTTGGTTTATGAAAGAATACTGCCAAAAGAATAAAAATGCAAATACCAAGAGACGAGGTATTAGTCATGCATTTGTCAAATCCAGACACATAAAGTCATAAATTGGCAATAAGTTAACATGATGTTTAGATGATAGCTAAAGTCTTGAAACCATATTTGTGGAAAATAATATTCAGTCAAGCATTATTCAAAATTATTTAAAATTGAATGTTTTCACTGTTTATGAACTAAAAATGGATACATACATTTTGTCATAGTTGTGAGATAAAATATTATGTAAAAATGTTGATGGACTGTTACTTTAAATGGAGGTATTTCACCAAACACTAAGTTTTAAAAGCTGGAAAAACATTTACTATGAGCTGAAGCGCAGAAGCAGTTACTCAGGATTGACAATAGAATGTTGTTTACCTGTGGATGGAATGCTCATGATAGGGATGATGTGTGAAGGAGACTCCTAAAATACTGACAGGATTTTTTTGGTTGATCTCAGCAATGGCTACATAGGCTTAGTTTTTCAAAGAATTCACTCAGCCATAAGCATTTCAATTTGCTACATGGCATTAAGCCATTAACATTGAAGCTCAACATTTAGACAGAAAGCAGCCAATTACCAGACTGCTATTATTTCAGTTACTAACTTTATCCATATTTTTAGACTTCCAGAGCTTTCAGATTAGTTGGAAAGATAGACATGACACACCCAGAAATATCACCACATAGTAACATGCACGCCATGGAAGTGCACGCAACTACAGAGGAAGCAAAGGAGAGAAGACATGTTCCTCTCATAAAATTAAAGAAGAAAATCATTTCATCAGAGAAGGGAAAGGAAAGCACATGGTATGAAAAATTGTGAAACATAAAATGTCCCCAATAGATTAACTTAATTATGATGAATAGAATAAAATTCATGTGTCTGTGTGTGTCTAAATAGCAACAAAGTAAGGAATCTAATTACATTAAAACTCTTAATTTTTTATTACAGACGACTCTCTCACAGGATGTAAAACAACAGAGCAGGCTACAATATGGCATTGCTCATAACAAAAAACAGCTTAAACATACCATTATTTCCAATTTTTCTTACAAATTAAGGCTATTAAAATGATTCTTTCTTTACCTAACTTTACTTTTAGCTATTATTACTAATATCATCACAGTCAACAGCTCATCAGAAGAAATTTTCTACAAGTTATTTTGTTTCCTCAAAGCATGACAAGAACCCTGATTTAACTTTTGACCAAGTGTGAGACACTAAAGAAGGTAACTTTCTCAGAAGAGAAGTTAATAATAAAACTGGAGAGATTGTAAAAAAAATCACATCAGCGTGCTTGAGAATACGAATATAAGATCTGTACATCAGTTTGCCTCGGGAACATTGTGTGTATGTATTCACAATGTAAACATTCAATAAGTGGTAGCTATTATTTTGTTACTCCCTTAACTACATGAAATTCATTTGCCATATGTGATGAATTTGTGGTTAAAATGAAAACCAGAATATAATATAAATGTGCACAAATTTTAATTACTAGTAGAAGACTTTCAGTGAAAGCAGAAGATATCATTCCAAGAAACACCACTTTGAGTAATATGTTTTATATTCCAACTTTCTTTTGGATAATAAAACAATATGTGTTAAAATGAAATCACAGGAAATTCAAGTAACAAAATAAAGATAAAACAAAGAATGAGACACAGAAATGTAAATATTTTCAATTCCAAATTATCTAATCTTATGGGCTTAATGACACAGCATATTGAAATAAGTAACAGAAAATGATTTTTCCTTGGTTCTTGTCCAAGTAAAATGAATTTTCCCAGAGGAAAGTTAGTCTCTTATTCTATTCTAGTCTGATCCTAAGCTTTCAGATTGCACATAGAACACATGAAGTTCATGATGTAGATTAAAAAGAAAAAAATTTTCGACCATTAAAAAGGTTCCAGAATGTAAAGTTAGTGAATAAGCTTCAAAATTAAGTTTTTCATACGTATCTGTGCTAAGGTATATGTAAAAGAAGGCTGGCAAATCATCTCAATTGCTGCAGAAAAGATTTTAACAAGAAAACATCTTTCCATAATAAAAACTGATCAAAATACATATAGAAGGACCTTAACTCAAACTTTTAAAAGTCATATTTTGTTTTGTTTTGTTTTTTGAGACTGAGTTTGCTTTTGCAGTTCAGGCTGGCCCTGAGCTCACCATGTAGCCCAGGCAAGGCTCAAACTCACAGCAAAACTCCTGTCTCTGCCGTCTAAGTGCTAGAGTTATAAGCGTGAGCCACCACGCCAGACATTATAGTATGTGGTACTGATTGCTAGTGAATGTGATCTAGTGAATTCCTGGCATTGTTGTATGTGGTTACCAGGGGGTGGAACTCAGGATCTTGTACTTGCAAAGCAGTTGCCAGAACCACTGAGCTAAATCTCCAGCCCTTAAAAGCCATATTTGACAAACCCAAAGTCAACATCATATTGAACATGGAAAAACTGAAATTTTTCCCACTAAGATCAGATAAGAGTTTCCACTCTCACCACTTCTAATCAGTTTACTACTAGATAAATAATTAAAAGAAAATAAAAGGGAAGATTTTAAATGATTTCTATTAGCATATAATATGGTCCTTTTCATAGACTACATCCCTAAAATCCCACCAGAATACTCCTGGAGATAACAAACATGTTCAACAAAACACCAATAATATTTTTGTATGCCAAAAAATGAACCCAGTAAAAAAGACATCAAGAAAATAATTCCATTCATGATACTGCATATTATGGTACCTTCAAGATAAATTAAATACTGAAGCAATTAATCTAACCAAAGAAGTAGTCAGCCTCTATAATAAAAATTACAGAATGGTGAAGAAAGAGATTAAAGAGCACACTAAAATACAGAAAGACATCCCACATCCCTATATGAACAGAGAGAAATAATATTATTTAAATGGCCATATTACCAAAATGATATAAAGATTTAATGATGCTCCTGTTAAAATTTCAACAATATTCTTTATAAAATTTTTAAAAAACCCTAAATTTTATATATAACCAGAAGTGATCTAGAATAGATAAGCCAGTTTAAGCATAAAGAACAAAGCAGAAGGGATTGCATGTTATATAGTGAAATAATAGTAAGAAAATTATCATGGTATAAGGAAGAAAATAGACCAACAGAATTGAATAAAAGTCCCAGAAACAATTCTATGCATTTCAACCATACAATGTTTGACACAGGACCAAAAATATACAGTGGAAGAAAGACAGCCTCTGCAATAAGCGGTGCTGGAAAAACTGGTTCTCCATGTGCAGAAGACTGAAATTCAATCTCAAGTTTTCATCCTGAGCTAACATCAAATTAAAATGCATCAGTTGCCTTGATGCAAGCTGAGAAACTTTGGAACTTCCAGAGAATAACCTAAGGTAAACATTTGAATCCATAGGTGCAAACAAGGACTTCTTGAATGGAACTTTAATATAACAGGAAATATAGCAAGATCAATGAATGTGATTGTGTTAAATTTAAAAGTTTCTGCACAGGAAAGAAAACAACAAAGTCAAGAGCTAAATCACAGAATGGGAAAACTGTTGCCAGGTGCTTCTGATAGAGGTATCATATTTAGAATATTTAATGTACATATATATATAAAACATCCCCCAAACAAAGCAATACAAAGTAGGCAAATAAACTGGATCAACACTTCTTAAAATATGACATATAAATGGCAAATAAATAGATGGAAAAATTGTTCATTATCTTTAGCCATTAAAAAAAAGCAAATCAAAATATCTCTGATAGAACATTTTACTCCAGTCAAATCATCATAATCAGGAACACACACACAAAAAAAAACAAATTCTGGCAAGAATGTGGGAGAGGGGGGCAGGAATGCTGGGGAGTACGTAAAATAGTATAGCTGGTGTGCGAGTCAATATGGAAATTCTTCAAAAAACTAAAACTAGAATTCTATTTGACACAGTTCTCTGTGTCTGAGTCTACTCTCCTGAGAGTATTCCAAGTGATACATGGACTGTGATATTTATAGCAACAAATTAACAATAGATGAGCTCTAGAAACAACTTAAATGCTCAACATCTAACTGGATAAAGTAAATTTGGTATATACACACAGTTGAATATTACTGAATCACATAACATCATTAAATCATATCAATTACAGAATAGATAGCATTTCTCTTATGAAAAACCCAAATATTGATACACAGAAAACTAAATAAAGCATTATAGAAAATAGGAAAGCAGAATTTCCTATTACAGAAAGAGATTATAATAAAAGACATTATAAAAATAAATAAGAGATTATAGAAAGTAAGAAGGTAAGTTGTTGGAGATGGGGAAGGGACTGCGGAAGACAGAGGTTGGAGGGTAGAAAGGCAGGATAAGGGATTTAAAATGATGAGTGTTAAATACATACAGCAATCTATCACAATGAATGTAACTATTATGTATTGCAAACATACACTGATTTTGAATATGGGAGTACTTCATAATGGGAGAAACTGGATCTATATTATGTTTTCTGGTCAGTTTGTTACTCCTTCATCTATGCTCATGCATACCTGTTAATTATGTCATTCTATATTTTACATGAGAATTTTAATTTGTCTATTTTCATACCAGCCTGTGAGCTTCTTAGGGGTAATGTGGTTGTACATAGTAGTCTATGTAATGTCTGAAGATAGCTAATCAATAAATAAAGTTCTAGAATATATAATATATACTGTAAAATAGAAACTATTCAAAGGGAAATGGGGTGTACGGGTAAGTAATGAAGGAGAAATATGATGGTAATAAAAAAGAAACAAAGTGTATGTATATGGGGGGTTGTAGGGTAGGTAGGGAATTGGGAAAAATGAGAATTAAATCATGTCATATACTGGTACAAATTCTCAATGTTGAATGTGATCATGATGTGGATATATAATGTAGCAATAAAGATTCAAATTAAAAAATAAAAAACTAACCCACATTTAGTCCAAAGTTAAACAAGAATGTTTCTGGTAAGAAGTGTTATTTACTCAAATCACAACATGTTTTTTTTTTTTTAATTGATGAAGTCATCTTATTTCAAGTCTGATTCATTGAAAGAGATCCACCAAATTTAATAAAAATTTCTGGCTAATGTAATCAATTCCTGGTACTAAGAGAAAAGCTTAGGGCAAGAGAAGTGATTAATTCCAAAACAATGATTTGATCAGCTAGAAATTTCTCCTTCTCTAAAAATTATTGAAGGAAAAATTTTAACCTTTTTCCTAGAAGTTGAAATACAGAAAATATTCTGTTTTCAAAATGAAAGCTTGTTCAGCTTTTACATAATTCTACATAATTTGGGGGAAAACCATTTCATAAGTTATGATTAGGGATGTCTGAGGCCTAATGGCCTTGCCCATGAGCTCACTACTGTATATGCAAATATAAGACGGTTTGTCTCCTCAGTGGTTCCATGGTCCTGTGACATGCAAGGGCAAGATTCCATCAGCAAAACACACCCTGGTTCTTTGAGAACTGAGCAGTAATTAAAAGAGAGAGAGAGAGAGAGAGAGAGAGAGAAAGAGAAAGAGAGAGAGAGAGAAAGATGTTTCACCTGGGAAAGGATAATTTTTTTCTTTTCTTTTTTTTTTTGAGACAGGGTCTCTCTTTTGTAGTTCAGGCTGGCCCTGAGCTCAGCCTCCAACTCACATCACAGCAATCCTCCTGCCTCTGCCTCCCAAGTGCTGGGATTACAGGTGTGAGCCACCGCGCCCAGCACTGTGGTATGTGGTACTGGTTGCTGCTGGGCGTGAGTCTCCACTCCCAGTATGGTATGTGGTTACCTGGGATCGAAACCTGGTCCTTGCGCTTGCAAGACAGGCGCCGGAACCACTGAGCCAAATTCCCGGCCCAAGGATAAATTCTTTATCAGTTTAACTTGTCCCACCTACTATTGTAAATGACTTGCTCATCTCTCTGTCTTCATCAGCATAAGATCCTCATAGACCTGCGATCCTCTTCAGCATATGATCCTCATCATCAGAGGATTACAGCTACCTTCTGAGTCACCTGATTCTTGCTTTCATTATATGAACACAGGAAGTACTGGCAACCTCAGTGTGTCTTTGTCTTTGCCCGCTCTGACTCACTGATCTCCTGGCACCTCATGTACTCTGAATTATGCAAGTCTCTTGTCTTTCATTCTTTCACCCGTGCTGTCCTTCTCTCTAGTCAGTTGGATGATTATTCAACCTCCGATAAATGTTTGCTGTTTCAGGCAATTTGTTAAAAATCTTTGTTTCTCACTCTATCGAAATAAACCCATTTTATTTTGCATTTTTTTCCTATGAGTTTAAAACACCATCCTTCCAGTTCATGAAAACCAGAAATCTGTACTTCTCTTACTATGCATTCATCATCCCCAATATCAAGCGTGTTCAGTTTAACTTCTAAAATGTCTTTGATGACAGTCACTTTTCTCAGCTAGTGGAGACACGAGTATTTCCAACTCACTGCTAGATTACTGGAGCGATCACTACCTTCGCTCCCTCCCGCTTATGCAGTCAATAACTAGAAATTAATTTTATGGGTTTTTTTTTTTTACTTTGTTTTTTTATCTTTGCTGAAATCCTGCCATTGCTTCCACCTGATTCTCAGAACCAAGATCAATACCTTCGTCACAATCATTTTTCGCTGCCTTGCTTCCTTCTCTTTTTCTGTCCAGGTCTTCTCAGCCTGAATACCCAGACATTCTACTTCTCATTCTAGCTGAGCTTGTCATTCCTATAAAGAATTAACAAAAAATTCAACATCATTAGAATGTTTTGTTATTTAATATGTTAACACACATTGATTCTTTAGAAGCAGTTGTTCTCCTGTGCACAGTGTAGAAGGACCAGCCTGAACTAAACTATATAAGTTCAGACTTCAAAAATAGGAAATGCTTTAATATTCATTAGGATCTTGATATATTTTTATATGTTTTATGTTGTGTCTCCTCTGATTTATTAAAAAACATTCACCTATTCATGTACATTATCCAAAATATATAACTTCATCCAAAACAGGTATTAATAGAGAAGTTATTTTATTCCCTATTATGTTCTTCACTTTTCTATTATTTAAAGTATTCCAAATTATGAAAATTATTTGTACTGATTTATGAGTACTCAATCCAATAATTATATAAAGCCACAATTTCTGAATGTTGGCACTCAGAAGACATGAAGGGAAAGTTTCTGAAGTAAATATTTTGGTTTAAATGTAAATTTTGTAGCAAATTTACTTTTAAATTTTTGACATTTTTCAAACAGCAGACTACAGAAAATATGATATATTAACATAACAGATTGCAAGCTTATTTTAAAATAAAATCATTCAAATATATTTTCCCATTAAAACACTTCCTAATGAAACATTAAAAGCTATTTTTCTTTTTTGCAAGTGTCAGCATGACTTAACAACTCTTGCAGTCTCCTTATGTTTCAACAATATAAGTGTTCAACCATATAAGATTAAATACTTCTTTTTTCCCTTTTATTAAATTTATTGGTACATTTTAGGAATATACTGTGATCACCTTCCTTATTAAAAACTTGCACTTGTACATGATATATCTTGATTATCATTTCTCCCACTTTCCTGCCCTGTTTACAACCCTCACCTCCACGTGTACATAGCTTTGTTTCTGCTTTTTTTTTTTCTATGAATTTTTCTCTTTCCCTTTTCCCCTCACCTCCTTTCCCCTGGAACATTTTCTTCCTGTTTCACAATGCCTATCACACATTCTGGGCCTCATTTAGACCTTCAGGTTATCATACTACAGAAATGATATGGTAAAGGTGATTATTTTTCGTAAAGGTGATTATTCAGTATTGTGAGTGTATGCATATTCTGTACAGTTTTATCTTACTCATCATTAGTAATATTCTATTTTCTCAACCTAAATAATTGAAAAGTAAGCACATTTCTGACTTTGTCAGTCTCATTTCAGTGAGAATGTTTAGTGCATTAAATCCTAACAGCCTAACATTTTCCTACTCTAGACAACCTCTCCCCTCTGACTTGGTTTCTTCTCCCAGACACTGACTTGGCTTGCAGTCTCTTAGTGACTTCAGTTCTATTCTTGTTTGTTGGTAAAGTAGAAAAAGGATAATAGGAATAATTTACTGAGTTTTCTTGATGCACCAGTCATCCTTCTGAGAACTGATGATACACTGAGGCTGAATGGATTTCAATCTCCACGGTTATGGAGCTTATTTTTGATTACTTGTGAAATAAGATTCACTGATATTAAGAAAATAAGTTTAAAAGAATATATGTTTTCCAAAGATTACTCTGTTGCAACTTACCTGGAAGTTAATCTTTGAAGTGAATCAAATTATATGATGATTTAATCAAAACAAATTATTTTGAATGTGTTAGAAATCTCAAAGTAAAACTGTATTAACAATAATAATAACTTAAACTCATGCTATGTTTGAAGTTGACCTAACATCCCAGATTTCTCTCTCATGTAGAACTATTTGTACATTCAGCTCTTTTTTCTCAATGGAAAATGAAGGAATTTGGGGCTGAGAGAGAACTGAACTGTTTTAAGGTTCTCACAATACTTTATTTAGACAGGAAAGTCAGCTGCCTCTGCTCACCCACCCATGTCAACATGTTCCAAATGTGGTTTGCAAAGGCCAAGGAAATTGCTTGATTACTCCAAACTGCCGCAGGTCAAATATAGTCCTTGAATTATATGTCTCCATTAATATAACTGTAGGAGCTATTGACAGAACATTAACTGTTGATGAATATGGAACTTCCCAAGTTTCATAATTATGTTTATTCTTAAAACATGTATTTAATATATTTAGAAATCAGAAGACTGCATAGCTCTGAATAGGATAGAGCATATTTTAGAAAGAATATTGTACCCCTTGTAACTTGAATAGAAAATATAAAGATAACAGAATGACTCTTATATCTACATAAATATGATCATTTATAAGTTTATATTTTATTATAATTGTATTAAACCATCATTTTCTCTTAAGGAGCATTTTAATATACATAAAAACTAAAACAAGAAGAAATATCAATGAAAAAATATTGAGTTGTTTCAAACTGAATATTCTTGTATTATGCAACAAAATAAAAATTATATATAAATTGGTGGTGAAACTAGAGTTTGTGCCACTGAAACAGTCCTTCTGTTTGGCAGCCCCCGCGTATCTGAATATGTTCACGTATTTAAATGCCGCCTCTCAGTGCTGGGCATGGTTGCTCATGTCTGTAATCCCAGCACTTGGGAGCCAGAGGCAGGAGGATTGCTGTGAGTTTGAGGCTGAGCTCAGAGCCAGCCTGAACTACAAAGCAAGATCCTGTCTCAAAAAAAAAAAAAAAAAAAATGCCTCTCAAAAATATGCCTTCCAGGCAGACACTTTCAGCTCCCCCACCCCACTCCACCCCATCTATACCATACATTACCATAAAAGTCAGAATAGCTCCCCATAGTAGGATGATATTTACACAAAATGATGACTTCTCTGTTTTGGTCATTGCCATTAGAATTACAACATCATTATTATATCTATGAATTCTTTTCAGAGAACAAAATTAGCAATCAAAATTTTCTCCAATGCTTTTCAATTTTAAAGTATTAGAAGCACATAGTCAGGTTTTAGATATGTCATTTGTGTAAAACAAATTTAACATGTACATGCATACAACCCACAAGCTACTTAAAAAAATGAAAAGACTTGGATTTTTCCAGAAACTTTTCATTTCTAAGATGTTATAATTTTGAAGAAAATACTTGAGGTCTTACTACAATATAAATGTTAGGTTTTTATTTTAACATTAGTTTCTATAAACAGCAGTGAAACTTTTCCCACATATTAATTCCTGTGCAAACTTCATTTTATTTAAACCAAATTAATAATTTTAGATATGGAAACTTTAATTTTTCCAATTATCTTTTAAGTGTTGATATTCTTATTTTAACCTTTAACATAGGAAAATATACCACTACAATTTATTTAGCAATAAGCAGAATTCTTTGTTTTATTTTACCATAGTTGTTCATTTCCTTAGTAAAGAAATTGGATTTAAAATGTCAAAATAGCAGGCAGTAAATAGCCAGTGTTTATTTTTCAAAAGACCTGGCATTCCAGCCTCTGAAATAGAAAATGTAAATCATGTACAAGGAAAGCTACAGGACCAAATACAAGATTCAAACTCTTGCTTCCAAAAACCTTGCTGTTGTTACGCTTATTCCGAGTATTTTCTCAACAATTTCCCATTTAACCAAGTTAACCCCTCAGTTTTAAGTCTTCCTATTTTTATTTGTTGATCTTAACTCTCTCAGATTTATATACTTCATTTAACTTATAGAAAGATAAAAAGTAAGAATTATATAAATTTACAGAATTTTCATCAATGCCTTTCTTTACAACTCTTGGAGTTTGCAAAGGATAAAATCTTCTTAAATAGTGGCAGACAACTAATATGTAGGAACGGGTTATGTCAGCAAGCACTGTGTTTTATAAATCTATCAGCATCAAGGTAGCATGAATGCACAAACACGACATCAAAACTGACTAATTGAATCCAAGAATAACTTATTTACCTACAGTAGTCTTCTCTTTAATGAGATCACTCAAATTTCTATGTATCCACTTACAAGGAGATAAACACAGTGCCTTATACTGCTCTGTGGTTGTTATGAAAATTTTTCTAGCTGTTAATACAGTATTTTGCCTTATGACCCATGGTGCCATCCAAGATGATAGTGCCCAACTAAATGTAGGACCACTTAAAATGAGGACAGTCACAATTTGTGATGCTCTGTAAGTATGAAAGAGATTGGTTATGGAAAATAAAATTGCAAGTATTACACAAAGATTTTATATTATTTCATTTTGAAATTATAATATTTTGCCATATGGGGTTAAGTAAAATAGATTTGAATTAATTTCGTTTATTTATTTTTGTTATCTTTAGGGAAACCACATTAAGTTTCAAATGAGGTTTGAAGTAAGTTTCTGTTAGGCAACACAGATGGAAAGCATAAGAAATTTTCTTTTTCATAGAGAACATTACAGGCAAAAGCAATGTAATTTTTTAAAATACACTCTGTGTGTTTGGGCAGCATTTCTGAGCTATCTTACAGAAGTTTCTGGTATGTTCTTCTAACATTATTTGCATGATTTGCTAATCTATGCTTTAACAATGCATTCCACTGATAAATAAAATATACACTAAAGCAGCCCTAGTTGCCATTTAAATGCAGTGAGGAGGGCATTTTTAATTCTCTGTCACAGTGTCACTTGATCCAAAAGAAGTGACCCTGAAGCAAAATAGACATCACTCAGAAAGCTGGATGTTTCTGCTTGACATTCTGTTTGGACAAGATGGAAAAATAGTCAAACTCAAAAATATATGCCATTGTTAAGATGTTGGTTTTATTATAAATGAAAGTGCAAGAATAAAATCATCATTTCTTATTTGGTAAGCACTACTGTTAAATATAATTTTATGACATAATTGGAAAATGAATAAAGGCTTAGAAACATTGAGGACTTTCAATTTGCTAAACATAAAAAAATTCCACCTTGATCTCATCCCTAACTAAAGATTGCTCTCCAACAGAATTATGATGTAAACCAAGACAAGTAAAGTAGATCAAATCCGTGACGAAATAACAGACTCCTGGCATGAGAGTAGAGTAAAAAAATGTATCTAGTGAAATAAATTATTACTTAACAGGTAAAGTACAAAAAGAAGGTGAATTTGTTTTTCAAAACAAAAACTTAAGGGCCTGCCCATACTCGCATTTCTTCCCATATTAAGGAGAGGCACCACCCTTATTACCTGTTGCAATTTTCTACAAACTCTCTTTGTCCCAACTTGGAGCCCCTATAATTCATTCCCTTTGTGTCTTCATAGTTCCTCATTTACCTCATACTTCCCTTTTCCTTCCTATTCTATACTCCATTCTTAACAAATGTGCCTCGGTTTCTATAATGTTGTGTCTACCTTACTTACTTAAAAAACTCTAACTCTTTAAACCCACGACCTACCTATACCTGATTATCTGATGATATTTGAAGAAAATATATCCTTTTGTCTCACTTCAAATTCTTAATGTTGGGCCTCAAAGTGATCCTTAAGTACTACCAACAAGCCAACTCTATCTTATTCGTCCTATGAATTCACTGCACACTCTAAGCTCCATTCATTTTTATTCTCAGATATATCTTCCTCATTTCTGTTGATTAAAATATTTTTATTTTTTTCTATTTTACTTAAACAAGAGAGGTGATATGAAAACGACTGACGACTACACACATCGGTCTCCTGGACACCGCACACTCTACCTCTTGATGTCAAGGGATTGTGCACCCTTCACAGCTGAACTTCCGGTCTTCACGCTCATCTCCTCTTCTCCAAGCTACTCAGTGGAAGGACTGCTACAGAGACACTCCCTCCTCCACTTCATTAGTTTACACCTCTTGCTTACACATTCATGCTCTGTACTCAGACTCATTTCTATTCTCACAAGTATTTCATTTGTGACTTCAGTTTCAATAAAAATGACTTTGAAAATTTTCTCTGAGAAACCAAGATTTCATCCCTAAATACAAAATTCAAAAAACAAAATAATGAAAAGCATTTGTTGAATATGGGCACAACCAATATAAACATAAAAGTCACTTCATATTTTCAGTATCAGTTTTTTTCTCTAGTATCAAAGGAAATAATGGACCACCTGGAAGGAATATGATTTATTTATATTTATAGAATAGTGGAATTAATCTTCAGATTACTGTCTTATCATCTTCTCCCTGCATCCTATTACTCTAACGACTATTTCAGCCCATTCTCCTTAACTGCTGTCAGATTCATATTCCTAAAATACTAGGGCAGCATAGTGGAAATGGGTTCAGTACAAGAAAAATGCTGTTTAGAATTTGGTTATATAACTAACTGCATCTGAGTTTTTATGTAAATCTCTTAACATTTCTGAAGGTCAAGGTTCTTCACATGTAAAATGAAGATAATGTATAAATGAAGTTCCTTTCAATGGGTATCTCTCAAAATTGTGGGTATGTGAATCATTTTACAGTTCTGTACATAGAAATGCTATTCTGTATTGCCAGGATGTTGATAATGATGCTGATGACGATGCTACTGATGATGATGATGATGATCATGATGATGATGGTGAAAATAGTGAAAAATACGCAAGTATTCCTTCTCTTTCCAAGAACTTACCCTTGTCTCTGTTGTGTAATATAAAATAACAAAATTACAGTATGTGATTTTCATATGTCCTCCCATTTTCTCCTTCTCTTGTCTACTGAGCGCAATATCTGCTACTCACACAAGTGCATTTGTATGCTCCTATCACATATGTTACTCTACTCTATTAGTCCATCCTTTATGCTAATTCATGCCTCAGAACCTTTCGTGCCAATTGGCTGTATTGGGCAAGAACTCTTCTTTTGTTCTCAGCAGCCACTCTTTTCACTAATTTCCTGACACTCAGCTCAGGAATTTGAACCTATTTCAAAGCTATTTGAATTCCTTTAGCACTAATCTTGCTACTAGAGGGGGAATTTGTAGAGCTTTTGACAAAATTCACTAAACCCTGTAATATTACTTTTTAAAAAGATATGGCGCTTCTTCAAATAGAGAGAACCCGAAATCACTTTTCTATATACTGAAGAATAACAGTCATTATTTTTGTGTCTCTAATACTTAGAACAAAAATGAAGGGCCATTCTGATAAGCGGGTACACGAAACTGTGTCCCAGGGACTAGGCAAACATTGAGTCTGATGAAAATATATGAATATTCTCAAAGAGACAAATATATAGTAAGGGAACTATTTGTAAAGATTTTGGAAATAAAAACAATTCACATAAGTCACTTTTTGTAGCTTTATATACTTTGACTGATATTTGAATATATTTGCAAAATCAAATAAAAAACACACAGATTGTCTCACCAGCTTATCAAGATTACTTTCCAATTTAATACTCTCATGAAAATACACAAAAAGTTAGAATCTTAAAATATTTGCTACACATATACAAGTAAATTTATGGACAAAAAGATGATTTGTTAACCACAAAATAAGATTCTCAAAGGTGTAATACTCCCAAAAAAGGTTTAGCAAAAATATTCATATGATTCTAGAACCCAGAAAAACTAGTTTTAATGTAAATAGTATTATATAGATAGATCATTCTGTATATATATAGAGTATATATAGAGAGAGTATATAGTTTGTATGATATTTTCACTTTATCAGTCTAAAAATCTACACTACTTCAAACACACAGAGTAATTTATATTCATGGAATTAGTAAGCTAAGGCTCAATATCAACATATTCTGTCATTGTCTGTTAAACAGAATTGAAGCTCATACCTGCATTTTGTTTAGTATAGTAATTGTAAAGGCAGAAAAATATAATAAACTGTGACAGTAAACAACAGCCGCAATGAGAAAAAATGGAAGAGGCAGAGAAGAAATCAAGTCCACTTTAAAAGAGACTTTAAATCCTGCTTCCCAGACGTACAGTAGATTTGCACTGCATTTTGCAAGCAACTGTCTTTTTCTTTGCTCTGAGAACAACACATGTTCTGCTCAGACGGGAAAGTCTAAAAATTAAACAGAAAACCACAGAGTTATGAAATACTCTTACCCTCTGGGCTTGCAGAGCTGCTCTAGCTTCTCAGCTGTGGAGGAGACATGTGTAAACAACAAAGTCTCCTGAATTCCCTTCTCATTTGCGCAGCTCCAGGGTCCTTGCCAGCAGAACTATTCCAGTAGGAAGGACACTTTACACTAACTCAGAAAGTATCCCCATTGGTTAGGCAGCTTTATCAAAGCCTGTACCACAGTGCTCTCTTGGATTATAGATGAGTTAACCAAAAGAAAACTGTCTTAAGGGTCCTTAAATAGCAAGCACTGCTATCCACAACTTCCTATTCCACTCGGAAAACCTATTTGAAACAATGTGCTCTGAGAGGAAAAGGAAAATACCCACTCTCTCATCCCCTCCTACCCTTAGAATTGTATAACAAGAATTTATGAGAGAAAAAAAGAAAAACAAAGATGGCAGTGTAAAAATTATCACAGTATTGCTCTGTGCAATATTTATAGAAAAATGACTGCAATTCACAGGATCGATAGAAAGAGTCAATTTGATTTGTATTAGATCATCCAAAAAGAGAGTACATTTAAAAAAATTTCTGAGTGTACAAATCATAATACAAAAAAGGGATGTCAGTCCTTTGATCTCAGTCCTGTTGGCAGAAACTGTGGGCTCCGGTCTCCGAGGCCCTGTGAGATAGCGCTGGCCTCTCGTGGGCGTGGGGGCGGGACGGCTTCCCAAGGATCTGAACTGTGGGAAGCGCTCTGATGAAGGGCAGGGGTAGAACACACAAAGGGATTTTTCCCAGCTGAAACGAACAACATAGACAAAATAAAAGCTTTTTGAAAGAGAAAAAGTCATCATTAATACAGTCAGCAAGTTCCTTAGAAGTGACAGTAAAAGCATTACAAATTCAGGTAATAAATGCCTTCAAATTAGTCTATGTTCCTCCACTTTTTAAACTGGAGGTTTACTTTAGTTTTCTAACATTATTTTATTGATTTCCAGTTAAGAACAACCATTCTTTATTTCTCGTTGCAACGAGAGAGGTGAACGTTCCTTCATATAAAGCCAACTAACTCTTTTGAAATAATATTGCTTAATCATGACTTTTCTCCCTCTATTTTTTTTTTTCCGATACATGGTCTTGCTTTGTAATTCATCGTGGCCCTGAGCTTAGCTTAAAACTCACAGCAATTCTCCTGCCTCTACCTCCCAAGTTCTGGAATTACATGTGTGAGCCACCATGACCAGCACTGATTGCTGGTGGGCATGAGTCACCATGCCCAATATTGTATGTGGTTACTGGAGATTGAACCCGGGGCCTTCCTCTTGCAAGACAGACACAAGAACCACTGGACTAAATCCCCAGCCCTCTCCCTTTATCTTTGAACTCTCTCTGTCCTCTGGATTTTCCCAGTGAGATGTTAGATATCACAAACTCTTCAGTCAGTTCCACTGACATCCATGAACTTCATTTTCTATTTGGACACTTTTCACTAATATCATTATTTGCTCCATCCTGTTGAAATGATTGAAAGAGTTCTCCCAGGAAAGTAACATTAAGTCTGGCATTCACCTTTTTTATTGCACTGAAGTAAAAATACAAATATGTGCACATGAAAATATGTACTTTTCTGTCTTCCCTCAGAGTGATGCCTTTGCAGGATTTGGGGCATTTACAGTCTTGCCCACCTGATGCTATCTCTTGTGCTGACACAACACTCCAACTTTTCATCTCTAGTTACCATTTCTCATTCTCTTTGTGCTGCTTCATACTGCTTCCTTTCCTCATTGTATATCAGGGGTAGTTCCAGATAAATCCTCACATTCTCTCTCTGGTTAGTGTCACATACATTCATGATTTCAATTATCACCTCCCTCTACGTTTGGACTTAACCATCTCCAAGTCTACAAAGCTCATTTGCTAGCACACTACACCTCTCCAATAGAAAATGTCACAGATGTGGCACCAGCTATGCTTAAAACAGAAATCTACATCTCTCCATGAACCTATGTTGTAGCAAAAGATATCAACATAGTTTACAAAGGAAAATTCTAGAAGACATCCCTTATTCCTTGTATGATGGATCCAGTTCAAAACCAGTTCATTTGACTGCTATCCAGCTCATCCAGTCCTCTTTCCTTCCACTGCCAGTCCCTTTGTTCAGTCAACTAAATAATCAGAAGTGAATTCAGTATCTTCTTAAATGACCTCCTTTTCTTCTAACATTGTATTCCTCATATTTAGCAGAAGATACAGTGGTCTATTTCCAGTACACGTGTTTCTTGAACACTGAAGTCTTTTATTCTCCTTGTCAAGTCTCTTCTTCAAAATGTGTAGGCTTCTCCTGGTTTTCAGAACGCAACTTTTCTAGGTTAATTTTTCTATCTTACTTGGCACATCACTCATTATTCTCCTTTCATTGCTGGAACATCTCCAAGGAATTATTACTGGTCCTAGTCTTACTCCAAATCTTCTCTCATAGTGGTTGTATCTACTTTTGAAGTTTCTTTTACCACGCATATTGTTTCATGTTGAATTATGTACTCCACAAAATAGGCCAACATTGTAACTCTCATGCTTATGAAAATGAGCTTAATTTAAAAAAAGAGTCTTTGCAAATGTAGTCAAGTTCTGACCATACTGAATTAATTTGAATCCTTATAGGAAGAGAGAGACACATGATGGGGGAGGCGAGGGTGAGGCCGGTGATTCATCTCTAAGCTAAGGATTCCTGGTGATCCAAAAGCTAGGAGTAGACAAAGAATGATTCTCCCTTAAAGTCTTTAGAAAGAATATTGCTCTGCTGACAGTTTGATTTTGTCCACCTAGCCCCCAAGAATGGTAAGTAATGAAATGTTCTTTGTTGTAAGCCACAAGAATGCAAAATTTGTTATAGCAGCTCAAAGAAAAAAGCACATACAATTTTCAAGTATATACAGTATTTCATAATAGTTTATTAAGCTTCAGATCTACATTTCCAACAGTCTAAAAAAATATTCATTAGGATGAATTTAAACTTCCAATGACACCATATATCTCCATGCCTCTCATGTGTCATGTAATTCTAGTCTTAAATAACAGTGCATGACTCCCTCAATCTCTCAGTATAAAAGCCTTCTCATTGTCCTGTGTCCCTACTTCTTCTTGCCCTTCAAACTAGATAACTCAACTTTATATTACAACTTGAAAGAATAATCAATTTTTTTCCTCTACATCACACTCTCCCATTTTTTAGAACCCACACCTCAAAATTTTCTCCCCCAAGTGTTTTATCATTAAATTAATAAATCACTGACATTTTACATCCAACTATGTTCAACATCATTGTCCCACATGCAGCTTTCAATAATAAAAACTTTTTTTCTCATCAGTCTCACTTCTCTTAGGGTCAAAAAATAGAGTAGGTGTCTTGCTTTGTTCTCTTCTCCATGTCTGGCTCACAAAGTCTTTCTTCATTGATAGTATAGAACTTCCTAGAATGAAGACAGCAATCAGTGGTCCCATCCTCATTCACATTGTCCATTAACCCCTTGGTTCCTAACACACCATACTTTCATTACCTTAACACATCATAACACATATCACTCATTGGCAACATAAGAGAAGGCGTGGGGACAATTCAGACTTGGACTTGTAATACTTTACTGGCAAATTTCTAATATCTGAAATCCATCAACACGTATGAGGGGAGTTAATTTTTTGTTGGATTCTTCTCATTGTCTTTTTAGGTCAACGGAAACTCGGACCAGCATGAGTAAGGAGAATGGAGTCACACTGCAGTCTCTGGGGAGAGTTGCAGAGACACTTCCGCTTTTATTAAGCAATGCACACACTTATAAAACAAACGACATGGGGAGTAACCATACAGATCGATCGCAGATTGGATGAAGCATGCAGACAGGAGGGTTGTTATGTAGTTTTGGCCAAGGTAGGAGTCGCGAGAAAGTAGGCAGGGCTAAACTCCAGATGGCCCCAGGAGGCATCCGCGTGGTGTTCTTGACCCCACAAAGCCTGGATTTTGCCTTCAGATTATGACTATATTCTATGTACTAGGTGTTCCCTAGAACATATGCTATTTGCCTATACAGTATTATTTCCCCACTTTATTTCCTAAATACATATATA
>PVIR01030455.1:0-20247 GCA_004026965.1 Petromus typicus | reverse complement strand
CCTCTCATGAGCATTTTTTTGGTTTGTTTTGCTTTAATATAAATACCAACTTGACCTTCAATACTTGTAACCTAATCAAGGTTCGACTGTACATGACATTCTGTACCATCTGAACAGATAATATAGGATTAATTAACTAGACCATATTTATCAAATAATATTTTTAAATTTTTATTTTTATTTAAAGAAATTTTTTTTTGAGATAGCGTTTCCCTTTTTATAGTTCATGCTGGCCCTGAGCGCAGCCTTGAACTCACAGCAATCTTCCTGCCTCTGCCTCCCAAGTTCTGGGATTACATGTGTGAGCCACCACACCCGGCACTGTGGTATGTGGTTCTGATTGCTGGTTATCAAATAATACTTATTTAAAATCTAGTATGTGATTCTTTATTCCAGGTTCTGGAGACATAGGACTAAGTAAAATAGAAAAAAAACTCCTGCCCCTGTATAATGAACATTTAGAGGGGGAATGGACCAGAGAAATGATAAATAAGTTGGGTAGTATCTATCAATAAATAAGTTGGGTAGAATCTTATCAATAAATAAGTTGGGTAGTATCTGTCATAGTGTTGAAACTATGGGAAAAACAGAGTACGAAAGACTGGGAACGCCAAATGAGGGCAACAGGTTACAATTCTATGTGGAAAAACCTCAATGAAGAAGTGACATTTGATCAAGAATTGAAGCATGTTAGGGAGCAAACCAAGTCCAGGAAGAGAATGTGGGAACATAACATATAGGACACAGGTTCTAAGGCAGAAACACAACTGAGCAAGTTTGAGAACAACAGGCAGCCAATACAAAGAGAGAGAAGGGAGCTGAGTGGTAGGAGGTGAGGTCCGGGGGGGTGACAGAGTGGGGCCTGAGGGAGTAGCATAGGAAAGGGAGGCAGGTGTCAAGGGATAAAGAACAGAGAGTTTGGACAGAGAGCAGGGCACAAGCCAAAGGCATAGGATTAACCAGCATTTGAGTGGAACTTTAAAATTGGCAAGCTCTTTGTTCAAATGGGGTTCATCCTCAATGAACACCTTAGACTTAGTTTCTCCCATGATGTTTCTTCACCTCTATAGGTCCTCATATTGCAGGAAAAGGCAATGAGAATCTGGTTGACTGTAGTGCTTGCATTTGACTCCATATCAAGAACATTAAAAAGATTCATATCACAGAGACAGATGTGTACCCATGTTTATAGCAGCTCAGTTTGTGGTAGCTAAATCTTGGAAATAACCCAAATATCCATCAACTGGAAACTGGAAAGGAAGACGTGGCTTTTCTATACAATGGGGTATTATTTTGCCATAAAGAATGACAAGTTTGAGTCATTCATACTCAAATGAACATAACTGCAGGACATACTCACAAGTGGAATAAATAGGTTACAGATGAGTAAATACTGTACTTTTCTCTGATATGAAATGAAATGAAAATGTAAATGAGCTTTAGAATGTATGTTAGATATTACAAAATAGAAAATATTCAGAGGGAAATGTGGGTAGGGGTGGGTAACGAGGAGAAAGAAAAAATTGTGATGGTAACAAAGAAAAGGGAAACAAAGCTTATGTATAAAGTGGGTAGGGGTGAAGGGTGGGCAGAGGAACAGGGAAAAATGAGAATCAAGTCATGTCTTATATCTTTGTACTGGTACAAAATGCCAATGTTGAGTATGATCATGATATGTATATAAATTGTACCTATTTCACAATAAGATTAACTTTTTAATTTTTAAATTTAAATCTTTATTGGTACATTATGAATACACATCATCATTGCATTCAACATTGAGAGTTTGTACAAGAATATGACATGACTTGATTCTCATTTTTCCCTTTCCCTACCCACCCTGCAACTTTCACCCCCTATATGCATGAGCTTTGTTTCCTTTTTTATTACTATTACATTCTTTTTCCCCTCATTATTTATCCCTACACCCTCTTTCCTTTTAAATGTTTTCTATTTCATAATATCAACAATATATACTAGAACTCATTAAAAAAAGAGTATTAACATTAGAACTTGAACATAGATCCACTTACCTAATTCCACCTTCCTGTGTTGCCACCTATGAGCTTACTAAGTAGCAGTGTGCTACCAAAAGAGAAGGGTGGGAGAATAAAGATTTGAGCTTTGCACATATCATTGCCTGAGGCTTATGGAAAAATGGATGTTGACATAAAACAGACCTGCATTCAATCTATAATGTGAATCAAAATCATCAAACTTTATCAAATATATTATAACAGATTTCAAAGGAGTACCAGAAAACATGAAGAGCTGGATCATAATCATTATTTTTTTAAAATTTGTGTTACATAGACAACTAAGTATCATTTATAAAAATGTGTTACACATACAGATATGAATATATAGATATTACTTATCTATAAAGAACTATGTAGTTATGTTCCAGTACATTAAAAGTTCTAATGAAAAATATTTTTCTTACCAACAATAATTTGGAAGCTGTTTGAATACATCCTTACTGTATTCTAGTAGAAGCTTAATGTTTCTTTGAATGAATGTGTAACTTTTGTTAGGTATTGGGAAAAGAGGAAGATTAAGATGGGGCAACATATAAGATAGTATGTTTAAAAAAAGAAAACATGAAGAAATATACCACCCAAAGATTCCAGTCTCCCCCCTCACCCTGCTCCCCTGTCTGCACACCACCGTGAAACCCCACTAGGCAGATCCTGGAAGATCAGGCCCTGACTGTATCTGCCACAGGAGCCCAAGACTATATAAGCTGTCAGTGCATATGTATTTCATAAGTAGATTAAAATTATATTCCCTTGGGTCTTGCTTTTAAATTCATAAAGTTTTAATTAGTTACACATTTAAGATATTATCTCACCTAAGAGTGGCTATATTTTAATAGAAAGTTCCTTAAGATTAAAAAAAAAACCCTGCCAAATCAAATCCTCCAGTCTCCAGTGGTGAATGTCAGATAATGATAGCTGGTTCTATTGAGGAGATGAACCTCCTCTGTAAATCCCACTACGTTGAGGTACTATAGAAGCTACTTATTCCCATGGGAAGATATGCTTATTTCCTTGGACAGAGCAGCTAAGGTGTCAGACCAATAGTTTATCCGTGCGGTCACCTGGGAAACACGCACTGAGCACATACTTAGTGCAGACCCTGGGCTCGGCACACCTACATTTTCCTGCTAAACTACATAGTCACTGAATTTAATGTCCCATTTTCTGAATTATTTTCAGTTCAAATAGTTACAGAAAAAGAGAAGGGTGGGAGAATAAAGATTTGAGCTTTGCACATTTTGGGATCATGTAGATAGTTATATCTTATTGTTTCTAATGATAGCAGAAATTTGAACACTATTTTATTTTGTTTTTCATTTTTAGATTGTTTCATTGCTTATGTCTCTTTTTTAATTTCAAAAATCAAATTTGGAAAGACTGTTCCTAGTTTGAGAATATAAGTGTGAGAGGATCAAAATAAAAACTTTCAAAGAATTTCTTGAATAATATTTCATCATAAGATGCACAATATACTAGTATACATAACAGAAAAATCTTAAGAAAATGCTGTACTTAAATACAACCAATTGAAATCCATGTTCTAAGGTAAAATCTGATATTCAGCACTATTTTGTCTTTATACTACTGGCATATTATATAAAGACATTTAATTCTGTTTCCCCTCTTCCCACCCATTTTTATTATCTCCATATATCTAATAAAATGAATTCTTACCAAAGCTCCATTCCAGATGGGACAAGCAATCCATACACTCCACCCTGTGAACCAAAACTTGTAAGAAAAGACAGGGAAGAAGGCAAGAACTCCAGAAAATACACTGAGACAACCCAGCGTAATGAGAATCCAGCCAGCAGTTTGATAGAGGACCTTCATTTTTCCTCTCTGACTTGGATCCTTGGTCTCAAAGATGTTTTGTTACAAAAACACAGGGCTATGAAAGGCCTCAATAAACAGAAGTTTCTTAGAGACGGTAGCCATGACACATGTGGACTGTTGATCTACTTGGAAACAAGATTCTGTTTGTTTCACCAAAGGCAAAATGTAATAACATAATCCTTGACATAAATTAGACAATAATTTTTTTTTTACTGGTTGATGATTTCTTGTTTTGGAGTTGATGTCTTGATTTCCTTTCTTTTGCCCTGTCCAGGGGTGGAGTGGCCACTTCCAGGCTTCATCAGAGCCAAAGGCTCCCAGACTCATCTCACTGCTCCTCAACTCAACTGCTCAGCGACTCTCACAGAAAACCAACATCCCTGTGCACAACAGATCCACATTCCCAGCACAACTTCCCACAAAACAAAGGAAAAATAAGCACTTGGATCACTTCTGCTTTCTTTTCATTTAAACAATTTAAGGCATATATAAAGCTTTCACTTCGTTTGAAAGTTGAATTCTGCTGTCATTGTTTCTGATGAAGACTTTTTCTCACTTTGTAGTTCAGGCTGGTCCTGAACTTAGCCTCGAAGTCAGCAATCTTCCTGTCTCTGCCTCTCAAATGCTGTGATTACAGGTGTGAACCACCTTGCCCGCACTATGGTAGGTAGTTCTGATGTGAGTCACCATGCCCAATATTGTTGTATGTACTTAAAGGGGATCGAATCCTGGCCCTTGCACTTGCAAGACAGGTGCCAGAACCACTGAGCTAAATCCCCAGCCCATCCGATGAAGATTTTTCAGATGGTTTCCTACCCACATAGACATAGGTTTTGTTATGCAGTTCCACATAGTTTTCACAGACTGACTGCCCCTAGCTATTTTACTATTATTAGTTCAGTTTTCAAGTAAAGCATGAAGATGGATGTGTGTAGTTGTACAATACAATAAGCTTTAAAGAGAAATTCATCAATTGAACAAAATCTCTATTTTTTAATCTCATTGTACTTTGAGAAGTTGGCTTATGTATAGTTAATCAATTGTAAGTTATCTCTTAACTTTTCATGAGTTTGAGAAACTAGTATTTAATTTTACTTGTAGGATATGTTACTCCAAGACAGTATCTTGAAGACAAGGAACACATTCTGAAGCTATTTGAATAGTTTTTCTATCCAATAACAATACCTTTTTTCTTAAAATGATGAAAAATAATCTTGGGTATAGATATTATTGGTTTATAATACAAATGTTGGATCACATAAAACTGGGAGCTGACTCTAGTTCCACTGTTTGCCAGGTTTGAGTTTTTGAGGAATGCCGAGTAACTTCTCTGGGTCTGTTTCTTCCTGTAGGAGAAGGGAATGAAATAAGTGTTTATCTCATAAGGTGGTCAGGTAAGAGATTAAATGAATCACCATATATAAATATAAATATAAATATATATATAAAATATATATATAAAATATATATAATATATATATATATATATATATATATATATATATATATATATATACTAACCCTGAGCTCAGCCCGGAAAGGATATGGATACTCAGCAAGCCATGTGTTATCACACTGAGTCCTTTCATCTTTATTTTGGCAGGGAACAAGTACATAGCCAGTACTGTTGCTTCTTTCCATCATCTTATAAACTTTGCATTTGAATTTTTCGGATCAGTTTGGTAAAATCTCTGCAAGGATCCTGCATGAAGCTTCTTTCAAAGTCTTTATTTCTCTCTCTTCCATTGTACAGACTAACATAGATTTTGACACAGTTGCCTTCCTGGATGTGCAGAACCCAGGAAATCAGCCCAGGATTCCTGATGTAACTGCTGTTTGCATCTCCTCTCCACACTGTGGGCTCTAGCCTCTGGGTGTTTTTTCTAACAGCATTAGATCCACAGTATTCTTTCAAGGCACAGGCTGGGTGAGTCTTACACATCCTCTAAACATAGACACCTCCAATTCCTAGAACCGCAGCTGGCATAGGGTAGACACATGGTGGTACAGACTGGTTGAATAAACTAATATCTTGGATTTCTCCCCAGTACATTTGGGAACTCATGTAGCCACACAAGAATAGACCAGATTGGATTCTCTATTGCCAGCACTAATGGCAGTTTGTTCCCTTGATGCCAGGCAAAGGGGTCTGCAGTAAAGACAGTCTTGTTGTGTTAGTATTTGGTTTGAGCTGTTTTGACTTTTTTCTTTACTTCTTATCTCAAGGTTATAGCTACATGAAATGTCAACATACTGTGGGTCAGATCACTCTCTCCTGTTTGCCTGTTTGGAAAATAAAGACTGTGGAAATACTCATGTTAAACAGTACAAAGATGGCCAAAAAAAGAGGATTTTTTTGGTTTTAATTTTAGGGGACTTTTAAAGTGCCTATAACTTTGTCAATGTACTTGTAAACTTGAATTTATTAGTGATTAGGTGTTTCCACCTAACAAAGAGAAGGAACAGAGGAGGAACTAGGGCTTGTTTTGTTTTCTTGCAGGAAAATCTCATCCCATCTGCAATAATTTCAGTACAACAAGAACATTTTCAGTGGGAGCTACTGGGAAAGAAGAGACCATGCGTAATTCCTGCTTCCTTTCCATCAGCCACATCTCTGTGTACTTAACGGACCAGCAGTCAGTACAGTTGAGCTACAGCAGCCCTGCACACTTCTCTTTGGAACTAACTTAAGGGAACATGAATCTGTTAGGTTCTCTTTGGAGGTGGATGAAGTCAAAATCTTAGACCTCACTGATCAACTCAGAAAGAATGGCAAGTTCACAAAATTCTTCCCTCTAACTTGGCCATTAAAAACAAACAAACAACTCCAACCTGACAATTTGAATCTAGTACCTCCTGCCAGTAGTGTTTGATCAACTGAGCAAGGAAGGGGGGAATCAGACTCCCACAGCAGTGTGAGAATGTCAGGGATAGAGAGGGAGAGAAACTGATCTGGACGTGCCTCTGCTCTTCCAAATACATTCCTTCATACATGAGCCTTAAGAATAACAGTTCTGAGGGTGCTATAGTGTTTGGACTTAGGAAGTTTTCAAGTCCATGAAAAAGATTTATTTTAATCAAAAAATAGATAAAGTAAGAAAGAAAATGGAGCTCCCATAGGTAGATTAAATAAATTTTTATATGTTCCTAACTACTTCAGATGACTGGCTTTGTTTTCATAAGAGAAAGTTTGCATACAAAGAGGAAAGAGGAAGAACTTTAGAGTCACAAAGACCGGGGCTGATTCAGAAGATTCCACCGGTCTGTTAAAAATGAACGCAAAAATCAGAAAAACTAACACTCAGCTAACCCCAGCACAGTAACTGACACAGGCAAAGACCATCAGTGAATGCTAAAACCACTGGATGGACACTTGCCACTTTAACCATGTATTCAAACTTGACAGTGTCCAATAACAAGACAAACTTATGTCACTTCCTCTTCATATGATCCAGTGTAAGTGCACATCACCCGGGTGGGAGTTTCTGCCAGAGATCAGGCTAAACCTAACAAAAAAGCAATAGAGAAATTCAGATGGTAGACATTTGCAAAGCAAGTCTGGGCTTTTAAATCATCCAAGTCATCAAAGGGTTATTAAACAATGGGTAAAATCTGGTGTTTGTTAGATAACACTACCGTGTCAATATTACATATTTGGGAGCACAAGTGACATCATATTTGTATAAGAAATTAGCTGGTGTTAATGTTCTTTATGCTTTTTTTTTTGTTTTTTTTTCTTTAGTTTTAAATGTTTCAAGTTAAAAATTGAGAGAAGAGGGCCGGGGATTTAGCTCAATGGTTCAGGCATCTGCCTTGCAAGTGCAAGGGCCTGCGTTTGATCCATGGTAACCACATACAACAATGCTGGGTATGTTGACTCATGTCTATTATCCCAGCATTTGGGAGGCAGAGGCAGGAGGATTTCTGTGAGTTCAAGGCTGAGCTCAGGGCCAGCCTGAACTACATAAAAGCAAGACCTTGTCTCAAAACAAAACAAAAAAAAACCCAAAAAAAAAACAAAAAAAAAGAAAAGAGAGAGAGAGAGAAAGAAGAGGGCCTCAGGAGTAGAATACTTGCCTTCTATATATAAGGCCCTATGTTTGATTCCTAGCATAGTTAAGGGTAAAAACAAAGAAGAAAAAAATTTGATTTACAACTGCATAAAATTAAAGGTCTAAGTTTTAGTCAGGCACATGGTTATGTTGATGAGATTGCTAAATGTGCCTCTTATAGAATATCCAAAGGCTCCTCTGACCCCTTCAGCACAAGATGGGATCAGTCTTCTTACAAAGGGAGTGATGAAACAGGTGTACCAGGCTAAGAGGAAGGAGAACCACACATAAAGACAGTGGATCATACGTGTATGTATCACTTATGTATACATATGTGTGTATATCATATGTATACACTGGATAGATTGTCCATGTATGTATTCCAGTGTCTTCCCAAATAGCTTGCTTTCTTAACTCTATTAAAAAACTTTCCAATGCTTATTCATAACTCACACATCCTGCTTTTTACTAACTACTTGACTTCAACTTCGAGTGAACCCTTTCTTCTCTCAATGGCTTGGGGCGTAGGGGGAGTAAAGTTCATTTTTAATCATCCCTAAGTGGGAATTGTCAGATTTAAAGCCTTCCAATCTGTAAAGTGTTTGAACCAAAATAGAGATTTGTGTATCAACTTGTACTTACCTAGTTCAGATTGTACCTGCCTTTTGAATATACACCCGTCAAGTGTGTTTTGAAGTCATCTGGAATTGATTAGAATTTTTCCATGTTTTTGCAGAGCAAAAAAGCACAATTATGTCACTGAGAACTTGCACGGCTCGCCGAGGCTTGCTCTCCCAGGCTTCACAGCTGCGAGCAAACGCTCTTATTGGCAGCCGTGTCCACACCAGGCCGCCTCCCGCAGACTACTGAGGGGACTGTCTGTCTCTGGGAAAGGACATTCCTCTCCGGCTTATCCTGCAGATAGAGGAGCCGGAGACAGGACCACGGCTGTGACAGCATGTGATTGATGGGAGCCGTGGCCACCAAGGAGAAGGGAAAAAACTAAGCAAGTGGGAAGAGAGAAACACTGGGAGTGTCTGGGAGAGAGAGGTGGAGAAAAGAGGGGAGGGAAGAAGGACAAGAAAGGATTCAGAACCAGGAGAAAACAGTCCTGGAGCCAAAAACAGCTTGCTGCCTCACTCACAGACCGACAGCCTGAGACCAGCTCTGCAGAGTTGATTCAGGGACAGAGGCGCGATGGTAGCTGTGGGTCATTTCTGTTCGGCTCACAGGAGATTTTCGTAGAAGACAAAAAGGAAATAAATAGAGGGAAAGGAAGAAAAACAGAACGAGGAGGATGAAGGTCTAAGTATCCAGAAATACTTTCAGATTATCCTTGTTCTCAAAATTGCTTTTAGGGAGATACTTGTAAGTTTTCTTAAATGGAAATGTTATGTTCATTTAGTTCTCTCTCTTGATATTTTTTGAAAATCTTTTTGTAAAGACATGTTTTCCTGTGTGAAACTCATCACACTTTTTGATCCATCTATAGCAGGTAAGAGGCTAAAGAAAGGGAGGAGGGAGAAGGAAGAGATGTTGTGAAAACTCTCTACAGACATCATCCATATTCCTATTTTACAGACAATAAAGCTGAGAGGTTCTTGAATGTTAAATAGTGAAGGAGATACAATTAACAGTGTCAAGTCCTTGTTTTGGATTAAGGAATGCTTGACTGCACAAACTGTAATTTATACTTTTCTCTACTGGATCAGTTTGTAAGTATACTATGTCTTTTTTTTTTTTTTAAGTTTATGTATACCTGAAAATTTTACCTCGAAGCATACCAAAGCTTTCAAATCTTGTAATCACTTCAAGAACAAATAAAGAGTAAATGTAAAGAGACACCATCAACTCCGCTGATCCATTATCAATTATTTTTTTAAAAAATGAAGAAAGCCCCTTGCTATTTCTTTTTTTAATTAGCCCCAAAGCCAGAATTACAAAGTTTTGCTTCATAGAAAGAAAATACATTTTTTAAAAAACCCTAGAAGTTTCATCTAGAGCAGTGCTGGGCACAGCTTCTGTCTTTTGATCTTTCACACATGGGCTCCTGTGCCTGCTGTAGAGATGGAGCAGAACACTGGCTCTGAAATAAGGTGAGGGCAGCACAGTGCAAGAGCAAAGGATGGATGTCTGTAAGTGAAGTCCACGGCTTATCTTGGTGTCCTTCTCAGAACAATGTGGAGGCCCCACTATGTAATTCTAAGACTATTTTCATCTCTAAGTTCCCATAACTTAAATCCCTACTTATGTTGCCAGATCACTGACTTATAAGAAGCCTTTATAGGTTAGATATGGTCTCTGAGCTCTGAGATCATCTCCTCAAATGTCCTCCTCCATGAAGAACCAGTATGAGTATACTGTAAGCACTGTGCACACTTTGACTTGGCCCCTTGTATCTGTGCATGTGTGTGGTAATGGAAGTTATACACAGTGCCCTTGCACTTTGCTTCATCCTCAGCCCCTGATACATTTTTAGAAATTTCTCTAGTTTGAGACAATGTTTTCTTAAGTTGCTAAGTTACCCATGATGGGCTTGAACTTGTGATCCTCCTGCCACAGCTTTCTAGAGGGCTGGGAGTACAGTGTGTGTCACCGTCATCATTGGCACGCCAACTGAATGAATTCTTGCTTGAGAGATCTCACCCAGATTTTCACTCAGGAGGCCTCCAGGGGCGCTGGGAGCCAGCAGCTACCAGTGAAGTAATTAACAGCCTGTAACAAATTGGTGATCTCATCCCAGCTCCTGTTGTCTGTGCCATAAACTAATTAACACTTGTTAACAAACATAGCAGACACCCAGATGGCCAGTGGATGAAACAGCATAAAATTCAATCCCTCCTTTTACCCAGTTTCTTGAAAAGAGCCAAAAATCTGGGAAAGAACCAGTGATGTTGGTAGACCCGGAGTTCATGGATGATGGGTGGAGAGCGGAGACTCCTCACGGGTGGATGAGCCCTGGGGAATCCTCGTCGGCTGGCCAAGACTTGGTAGAACTGACCTCTAGAAACCAGTTCTGACAGATCAGTAAACAAAATACCTATTCTGTATTAAAAATACCAGGAGCTTCAATTTTCTACATAGTTAACACAAAAGGGAAAGTAATGTGAACACAGGGTGGTGCAAACAATTGGTTCTTTCCTCATGCTGTCCACACCTTTGCTTTCCACATCTCTGCTTCTATGCTCCCTTTGCATCCTCATGGCTTTATGTTTTTACCCGCAGGGTTCTTGACTTACTTTGTTTAATCTGCGTTTTTCCAAGTGGAATGAAAGTGCCAAGAAGGGAAAGTCTTTGTTTTATTTGTTCTGTTCACCACTGCATCTCCCAGCCCCAAACAATGTCTGGCCGATAGTGCATGCTTAGGAAGTATTAATGAATGAGTGAACTAATGAGTGAGTGAAAACATGAATCACTGGAGTGCACCCACCCTTTGCTGCGAAAGCTGGCTCCTCAGGCCTTCCCTGAAAAACATGGACCCCCTTGCAGCCTTGTTTTCCTTGAAAATCCACACCAAACAGGAGGGAGTTCTTGCTGGTTAGCTCAGATGGCTATTAAACTGCAACAAAACATATATGCATATGTATCATATGGAGGAAGACATAGGGGAGCGGTGCCCTCAAGTGACCCACGCCTGGGATTATCTTGGCCTGCTGTACTGGCACATGACACACTGCCACATGACTCTCTGTTAAATAGAGGAAGACCACAAGGTCACGCACTAACCCTTGGGAGTCCAGCAAGAACTTCCGTCTCTGGCGGAAAGCTCTGACATTCAGCTTTTTAACCCACTGGTAATGTTGCTTTTTAAATCAGTTTAGCTCAGGATGATCTGACTACATGGACTTTTCATTGGCCTATGATGTTATGTACCTCTACATGTGCGAAGGGCTTATCTGCTTCATCTCAGTGCTTTCCATAACTGATAAGTATTTTCCCCCTACTCTGTAGAAAAAGGAAATAACAAAGATATTAACTAGTTTTACTTAGGGGAATTTGGCTATGCAAACTCATGCTCCTATTGTATTTCCACACACATGTTGCAATCTTTTCTCAAATAGAAAAATTGATAAATTCAGTGCATTTTAATGATGTAAAGAACTGAGTAACCCACTAGAAGCATCATGTTAAAATGATAGTGGATCGATGGTATCATTTTTGTACATAGGACTAACACTTTTTTTCTTTTTAGCAGCCCCGAAATCCTGCCCTTTCTTTCTTTTTCTTCCTTTTTTAGAGAGAGGCATGATAGGAGAAAAGGATGCTTGCGCAACTCACATATCACAGTGTTCCAGTACAAAAGCCTTTCTAGTTCCATTTCTTCTTTACAATCCACACAAGGCTAATTGACATAAAAGACAGAAGCTGGGCCGAACAAGGCCACTTTACCTAATGTACTGAGTCAAGACGGGGATGTGAGGCAATAATAATGAAAAGCACATATTAATAACTCTACTGAAGAATCATAGACAGAGTCAGGAGAGATATCGGGATTAGCCAATCCAGCCTGTCATTTCATAGAATAATTCCATAGTTAAAGTACCAGAGGAAGAGCCCCATTAACCACACCTTTAATAAGTCTGTTGTAACTGATTATCCCTCTGCTATATCTGTGTTTAGCACTAGGTGTTGCTATACTGCTATTTATAGACCAGCTTTTCTTTGATACACTGCAGGAGCTTTACCTACTAATTCGAGTTCCACTACATTAGTCTCTACTAATATAGCGCATGGCACATTGAACTAGCCTCCTTTACATGGTCCAGCTTTGACATGTTTAATCCACTAAACAGCACACCCAGGAGAAATAATCAATACATGCTAGGAAAGGCTACTCCCAAGTTGCAATTTTCAAATCGTTCTAATTCAAATATTTACTTAAACCCTGTTTTTATATTATGTGCAATTCAAGGGGAATGACATTGTGAGTTGTGTGTTTCCTGGAACTGACTCTTTTCTACAAGGCCACAGATAAAGTTTGTTTATAGAAAAACAAAATATGGAAAAAAGAGAAAGCTAAGCACTGTTATCTTTGGGGTTTAATACTCCCACACATACTGAGAGGGAGAAAAGGACAACCTTCTGGAACTTGCCCCCTAGTAACAGAGGACAGAAATGCTTTTACCCCATCTAGTGACAGATGGCTCAGGACTAAGATTCGCTCAGTTGCTCCACGTCTGAGTGATATTAACAAGGAGGAGAAGTAAGTCATACGACAAGAAATGTCAAGTTTGGGAAGTAGGCAAATTTTCAACTTACCTTTAAATTTTAAACGATTAAAAATACAGTTACTAAGTATGAGTTCTAATCATCATTACTTGGTTCCTTAAACTTAGATAAGCTTAGATAAATGTGGTATAAACTCAGGGTAGATGTTCAGGTTCCACAAGTGACAGGTACTCTAAACATGGAAGGCTAAGTTTAAGAGCATTCTGGAAATGTTTCACAAATCAACACCCCAAGCATATTGTTGCCATACGGGTGTTTTCCCATTTTGGTGATCTATCAGCAATTATTTATAATAGCCATAATTCGTTAATGAAACTAACACTAGTCCTAGGTTTTGTTGTTGTTTTTGGTGGAGCTGGGAATTGAACCAAGGCCTTTGCACATGCTAAGCACACATGGACCACTAAGCTATAGTCCTAGATCCCCAGATTTTTGTAGAAAAAAAAGTGGAGAGGAAATTATTTAATTAAAAAGAGCTTAGAGTAAAAGGAGAAGCAACAGTTGGTGCAGAGTTAGTCAGTAGGTCCCACAGTGAAAACACCTGAGAGGCTTCTGAGTTAGGTTTCATCTAATTTTTTTTTTTTTTTTTTGAGACAGGGTCTCACTTTGTAGTTCAGGCTGGCCCTGAGCTCAGCCTCAAACTCACATCACAGCAATCCTCCTGCCTCTGCCTCCCGAGTGCTGGGATGACAGGTGTGAGCCACCACACCCGGCACTGTGGTGTGTGGTACCGGTTGCAGCTGGGTGTGAGTCTCCACGCCCAGTATTGTATGTGGCTACTGGGGATCAAGCCCGGGCCCTTGCGCTTGCACAACAGGTGCCGTTTCCCCGGCCCTCATCTAATTTTTATAATTTTGGCCTCTGGGTGATATATATCTAGATACTTGGCTGGAATATGACTTAAAAGAAGATTTTGTCCAGCTCTTTCTCTAGGAAAAAACCCTTTTATCCTGAAGATTCTACTTTTTTATATCTTTTGAGGTAAACTATACTTTGTTGATTTAATACCATATTTGCTTAGGATGTGTAAAAACAGAGCGAACTTTATACTTTCAATTCTCTTTTTGAAGACGTTCACCTCTCTCCACACCTCAGGCTTCAATGGTACCATAGTGTGCAATCTTTAAAAAGCCCTTCTTTTGTTAGGCTTCATATCAAAGAGAGGCAACTTTTAAAAGGTGGTGATAGTTCACAATCCTGATCTGTTCTCCTAAACTGGAGGTACGAGATATTTATGTGTTCAGTGAATTGTCCATTTTCTAAAAGGATGGAATGAGGGAGTTTTGAAAGAACCCATTTTGGAAATAAATGTTTAATGAATAGCAAGGAGAGAGATGGAACAGAGGCCCTAAGGAAGTTTGTGCCACCTGTAATAAAGCATCTTTCACAAAGGTAAGTTTGTGGGCATACACAGAGGAGGAAGGAACAGCAAAAACTACAAAAACAAACTCACCATGCACACACACACACACACACACACACACACACACACACACACACCCCTGTACAAATTACCAAATCCTACTTTTGTTTTCTTCTCATTAAATTGACCAAATGCATAAAAAATAATGCTCATAGGAGTTTCTAATGCCAAATAAATCTTTCATCCCTTTTCATCTCCCAAAAAGTTTCATTTATATAATTCCAAAGAGATGAATATAAGTCCTGCGCTTGCTTCAAAATTATTTCGAGTCCAGTTTAACATTTCCTATTTTTCAAGTTTGTTCCAAGACTGTGACGAAATATCTCTAACACCAGTAAAGTGAAAGCCAAATTCCTACACATTTGCCTCATTTCATATTTCATTTTTCAACTTTTCCTAACAATACATTTTATAATTATTGAAATGGGAACGTTCTGTGTTGCAGGGAAATGCTAAGCACATGTTAACAGAAAGCTGCAAGATATAGAAGACATCCAATTCAGGTTAAATATATTTATCTTTCTTTCCTACTTCTTTGCTATAGAACAAAAAAAAAAAACCCCTAGAAAACATAAAGCCCAACTATCTGCATTTTGGGACCAATGATAGGCCATGGCTTTATTTATTGCGGCACTAGCAGTTGAACTCCGGGCTTCATGCATGCTGACCTACATTAGTAGCCAAACCATGGAACTTTTGTGTCTATAGCACGGTTGGAGTTGGCCAGACCTGAGGACTGACGATTGTGGATAGAACCTCAGGTGTGATACTAACCACCAGACAATCCAGTGACTGTGACAGACCACATGACCCCAAGGTTCTGGAAAAAACTTATTAAAGTGCCAAAAATGTTTAATGATCATCTAAACCCAAGGAACAGAATTTATTATTATCTATAATAATAATCATGACCATAAAAATTCTTTAAAAAGTTTACTTTTTTTTTTTTTTTACTGTCCTTGATTTTTCTTTATTTCATACAGTGTTGGTTGGGGTCTAAACCATGGATTTCATGCTGCTAGGCAAATGTTCTACCACTGGGCTACAACCCTAGCCTGCTTTGTTCTTAAAGAAAAGACAAGTCAGTTTGTTAAGTGAAGGAAGTATTTATAAGATTGATTTAATTACATCTATGGAAAATGCAACTATTTAACATGGACAAACCTCATGCTCTATTTCCTTACAAGAGAAATTTGCAATAGCTTTTGTGCACTTGAGCACACAATGGCTTCTTCTAAATACACCAAAGTTACTTTGGAGTAAGCAGTCAGCAGTTCCCCGTAATCAAAGGTTCCGAGATGCAGGGAAAGGCACTACTGTTTGTCACATTTCCTCCTGAGGAATGGCATTGGAATTTTCTCTTTGGAAATATACTAGTGTTCTCTTAAATTTGTTTGCTTCTGTTTTCAACATAGTTCAAAACACATGAGAATGCTGGTTCTGTGGGCTGCACCATTTTTCTCTGATTTCACTCTGTCTGTGGAATTGTGGGACGTCATCCCAACTTTAAATTCTAGGGAAATGTCTTGTCTCCCTCAGAGGTCTGCTTTTCCACAGAACAAGCTCCCACTCATTTCCCCAGCTGTCTCTGCACATCTTGTGCCCTCTGCCTTCCTCCAGCTGCTAGGTGCCTCCCTTAATGCTGCTGGGCCTTGGCAGCTGGTCACAGTATGGTCTGGCCCATTATCTTTGGACCAAGGCTCTGGCCTTGACTCTTTCCTTGGGAGGTCTGTGCCCCTAGGGGTCTCTTCAACTCTTGCAGATACAGCTGGTCCTGGAACCTCTTTAGTCTATCTGAATTTGCAACAGGTTAGACTGGCCTGGGGCTCCCAGATATATAAAGACTGGGACTATTACTGTCAGTCGTCAACTACTTGCATTTGACAGTACGGCAGAAAAATGGAGGACAGAGACAGACAGAGACAGACAGAGACAGACAGAGAGAGGAAGGAGGAGGAATGGAGGATAGGAAAGGACTGGTCTGCTTCCCAACTGTAATAAGTTTATTATTTACTTCATATAATTAATTATAACTGCAAATTTCATAACGTGTTGACTAAGCCAGAGACGATAACTAAAGGCCATGTTCAAGACTTTTGGCAAGCAGTCAACCAACAGCATTAATTTGGCCAATAAATTGGTTTTTGTTTTTTTGTTTTTTTAATACGGGATGTCATTGTAAGAATCACTTTCTATTCCCAGGACCAAATCCAAGTTCATGGTTTCAGCAAATGAAAATAGGAAGCCTCTTTTATGCATCAATCTCATATTCAGTTGTGTCTTAGACTTCAGAAAAAAAGCACAGCTCTTTTTAAAGTCCTTATGTAATTTTTCTCTCCAAATGCTTTCACAGAAGAGGATGTCACAAGTTAGGGAAACTGTTTCAGGTCTCTACTCTAAGGCAGATCTAAGTACATAAACGTTCAAATGATAAGGGTACTCTTGGGCCTAGCACTGCTCCACTAGCACCAGGGAATATTTCCAAAGTCCGCTGGGATGGGCACTTCTCCCCTGTCCTTCCCCTGTCCCTCTCTCTCCACACTCAGTACTGTACCCCCCCATAAGGATACAAATAGATAAGTAATACAGCTTATCATCTCATCAGAGAATGTGGAAGTATCAGTGACACTGTTCCACCTGCTGCTGTCTTATTATCACTGCTCACATCGCATTAGGGCCGCAGGTCACTTAGGCTCTTAGATGTTACCGAGTTCACACTGGACTAAGGTTCTCAGATCTTTCACTGTATTAGTCTTCTTACTGGCATGTATGGAGTTGACTTGTCAAACTTTCTAGACTTCCTACTGCTCAGATTCTTGCTAAATTTAACCTACTTTTCAGTTCTCTTAGAATCACTGTGAATCTCATTTCTGGTATTTCCCTTTGGTTTCTCTCTATAATCATAAACAGCAAAATTTTTTATGTGTAAATTATTCTATGAAGTTCCATGGAAATTTACTGAAGGCTCCAAGTCCCTCTTCCCTCTTCATGAACATTTTTTGGAGATGATTACACAGGTGACTTTGGTTCCACTCAATAAGATAATGAAAAATACTATGTATGTGTATTCTCCTTCTTTACCAGACTAGTAGCGTGTACATCTAGCATATGTACGATAACTAATTCGTGGAACTTTTGCTGGCTATTGTGACTCTCTTTCATGTTAGAAACACTATAAAATTCATAAGTAGTTTTCTCTGTAAAAATCACAACCAATTCTTCATATACACTTTTTTGGGTGAATAGATTCTTGCTATGTTGCCTAAGCTAGTCTTGAACTTCTGGGCTTAAGTGATCTTCCTGCCTTAGCCTTCTGAGTAGCTAGGACTATAAATATGCAATATCTATAGTTTTGTAAACAAAATTTAAAAGTAAAAATATAAACAGATAATAAAAGGCACACAGACGCTCACCACCCACCACTGTACAACTGTTGGTTTATGTCTTTGGTTGGCCTCCTCCTGGAGTCTCTTCTCCTTACACCTCTATAGAAATCCCTCAACTCACTGTTTTCCTTTCTCCAAGGTCAAATACTGAGAGGATATGGGCACAACATGTTGTGAGGAAATGTTGGTGAGAAAATTTGGGGGGGGGGTTAAGGTCAAAAGCTATAAAATTCATTGTAAAATGGAAATGCATTGCATAGATGCCTGCAGAGTAATTTTGTGAAATCGGGTCAGAGGAAGTCCAGGAAGGCTAAGGTGTTAATAGGGTGACGAGGGCCACCATAGCTGATCCAGAGCACACAGCCTCAGCCGGTGCCAGCCCCGCCCATTGCCTGCGCCCTGGGAGCCTTATGACACCAGGTTCACGTCCGGCATTCTTGTTGGCTCATGAGTGCCACCAGCCAACACAGCCCAGTCAGTCATGGCGGGCTTTGCACCACTTACACCAGTCCCCTTTTCCTCATAGTGGTCCTACATAGTGTCTTAGGATAGAAAGTTAGCTCCGAGTCCTGTCTGCAAGAATCTGCACTGCAAGTGAAGCCCTTGCCATCTCTCCTATGTGGACATCCTCCGGGAGGGTCTCCTAAGACCCTGCCAACACAGTTGCCTGGTTTCCATGGAAGTAGCGCCTGACATGAATGCCACGGGCTGGAGATTCATGGAGTTTTTGCTTAGCTGCCCTATCAAGATTCCTCCCAGAAGCTCAGCCTTTCCCACTGCTCTGAGTTTTGATGTCCTCAACTCTCCCGATGTCAGGGGTCGGGCAGCTCAGTGTCTAAGGATATACTACAGATAAGAGCATAAATCATGGATTAAAAGTTAAGATTTAAAATATAAAGCTTAAAAATAGTTTGGACTGTTTTCTCAAGCCATATGTCACCACCTCTAGGGTCATATCTTTGTGGTCTTCAGTTGAGGAAAGTAGTTAGGATAAAAATTTTATGATCCTTTTCCTGTTGTACCTAGAACTATGGCTTTTGTTCAGCCAAATTGATCAGTCTCTTATTTATTTATTTAATTTTTTTGAGACATGGTCTCACTTTGTAGTTCAGGCTGGCTCTGAACTCACGATGTAGCCCAGGTCAGCCTTGAACTCACAGCAATTTTCTTGACTCTGCCTCCCGAGTGCTGGGATGACAGGCGTGAGCCACGATGCCCGGCACTTGGTATGTGGTTGGCAGGGATGGAAGTCGGGATCTTGCACTTGTCAGGCAGAAGACAGAACCACTGAGCTAAATCCACAGTCCCTCTGATTTATTTTTACCCAGAGCCTTTCCCTGCAAGCCTCTTCTTGTCTGATCCATCTTGACTCTACAAGTCCATTGGACATGACTGTTAGATATGAACCCCACATGTAGATGTGGGGCAAGTATTTTTCCTCAGACTATTTTTTGTCCAATTTACTTAATGAACCATCATATTGACCGGAAGAGATTTTCTAAATTTGACCCAGAAATTCTGTGTATTGCATGGAAATAAATTCATGCCAGTGGGCTCCAAACACTTGTCACTCATTCCTGTCACCCTCAGTCTGCTCCTCAGATGTGCATCTTTCATCCTCTCTGATGCTTGTATTTTATTCCAACTTTTGTCTGTCCTACATACTAAGAAAAAAATAGACACATTCCATCAAGATTCTCTTATTTCAATTATAATTAAACCTCATAAATGGATTTCATTGTTTAGGAATTTGTGAGCAAGGCAAATCAAGAATTTTACCAGAACACAATTTCTAGGGAATATCCTCTCTCTGTCTTGATTGTGGGCTATATTTTGGACACTATCTAGAGTTTCTAACTAGTCAGGTAATTTATTACTTAATACTATAATAATTGTTATTTTCTTATCTTTCTCTTTTTTACCTTTATTCATTCTCCTTGGTGCACATACTTTGTATAAGAAACGATTTCTCACTTGAGAGAGTTCAAGATTTAACTTTTCTATTTTTCTTTTTTAGAAGATTCAACTGATTCATTCAACTAATCCATTAATTAGTTCAATGAATTTACTGTTGTCTTCAATCATTTTTATGGTTCAGATCTAAAATGACCCTCAAAAATTTGCTGTTCAGAGGTAGAGCCTTGTTGGAGGGAGTGGGTCACAATGAAGGTGACCTGAAAGGAATGTTTTTGTCACCGACTCCAGGCCACCATGCCCTGAACAGCTTTCTTCTGACCGACCATCTCTGACTTGGACCCCACTGAGCAAAGGCTGACCTTACA